>CAUYRT010002522.1:0-10051 GCA_963574885.1 Lepilemur ruficaudatus
AATTCTTTTGAGTTCTAGGTAGATTCTTGTTATCAGACCTTTATTGGAAGAGTAGAGAGCAAATATTTTATCCCATTCTGTAGGTTGTCTATTTGCTCTAGTGATAGTTTCTTTGGCTGGCAACACAGAAATTTAATTCCCCAAAGTCTCTTGTTCCTAAAATGATAATTCTATGACTAAGACCTATCAAATAAGTAATTTTGGCTCCTACAAAATCCAACCCATCTCTTTAATCTGAGCCTTTCCTTTCATGTGCTCAATGTGTTCCTGTCTCCTCACACCCAAACCTGGCATCCCCCTTACCTCATGACACTTTCTGTACATTCAGTGTAGTCAATTAGTCAATTAGTATAATGCAAGAAAAAAGCCTTCTGCCAAAACAGAAAAAAAATTAATGAAAATGCTTCTCTATAGGCCTTTGTAGTTTATAGTGTAAGATGGTGTTTTTTTCATATTTACTCTACTAAAATGCCAATTAAAATGCCTGAGATAAGGAAAATACTCACCAACACAAAAATAACAACATAAAATTGACAAACCTGGGGCCAACAACAAAAACAAAATTTCAGTGTAAATAGATGGAAAAAACTAAGAGTCCAGAAAGAAAAAAATAGGAGTATTAGCATCTGGAACACATTAAGGACTACAAATACAGTTCAGGGAGGAGCAGAAATCTAGGATTCATAACATAAAAGATGCAGAATAAAAAAAAATTCTACATAATGGTAAACATCACAGGACAATAACTTATTTGTGTAATGTTCTATTGATAACAGAACATTTTAATATAGAGCATCTCTCTTCTCTTTATGGCAGTCCCTGCAGGTAGCCCCTCTTTGACAGAGGATGCTGATGCCCAAAGAAATCAGCTGACACACCTCTCTCATTCAGCTAGTCAATGGAAGTTCTGGGATTGCATGTTCTGGGACTAACAAAAATCAGAGTTGTTGACGGACTCCCCACTGCATGGATGGAAGCAGGAAAAAAAGTAGAATTGACTTACCAAATGGTAAATCAACAGATAAACTGAAAAATGAAAGATCACTAACTAGTCCTATCACAGTAAGTCAAGAAGTCTTAATTAACTTTGAAAATAGGGTATGAAAATTCAAAGTGCTAACCAAAAAGATTTCTGAATAAACACAACAAAGAGGCAGCTAAAAAACTAAAAGTTAAGGATATGAGAGAAGAAAATTTACTGGAAATGAATAAAGAATACAGCCTGGAAAATGTTCTCTTCAAGAATGAAAACCCAGAGGAAGACACTTGGACATATGCTTGTAAATTACCTGAATCTCAAATATATTTTAAAAAAGTATACTTCATTCAGTTAAGAAGAGATTACTACAAAAATTACATGGATTAGAATAATTTTTTATTTTGTTACCTTAGATTGTCCACTAGGAGCCAAGTTTTAAAGTATACTTAAAGTAAACTTTTAACTGAAAAATCAAGTGACCTTTTCTTTTAGTTATAAACTCAATGGTTTCTCTTTGTCTCTACCTACAAAGGAAAGGTACTCTAGGAAGAGTCATGAGAGAATAGCTTTTTCAGTGAGGTATAATTGAGACAAGGTACTATGGCATTTGTTTTTGGTGGATTAACCCTTTTTAATCTCTTTTCCCAGTTCCTTTTTCTTCCTCTCTCTTACTAGGGAAGTGGGGCAATAGGAAAGGATTGGAGATGAGAAGAGCATGGAGCTGGCTCCTGCCTGGGAGAGGCTTTTCCAGCTCTGAAAGGCATATTGGGGCCAGGGTGAGACCCAGGGAGAGGGAGGTTTGGAGGGAGGACGAGGCCATTTGGGCTCTTGGCTTCAGTGACAAATTCCCTTCTTTGAGTTCATTGTCCTACCATGTTGACTGTTCTTGCGTTATGTGAACACCTAGAGGACTAACAATACACAGGTAAGGGCCTAAGGTTTAGGAAGCCACATAACCAAGAAATAGTTGGGCCTGACAACAACTCATTTGCTTAGATTATTTTTTGCTGCCAGACAATCCAGGGATTTGGGATCATCATTATCTCTCCATCAGTAATAAATATAAGTTCAACACACTAACAAGGAAAAGGTTGATGTGCAAGGAAGATTGAAAACAGTGTATTAAGCTGCTGGGGCTGCCATAGTAAAATACCATAGACTGGATGGCTTAAACAACAGTAATCTATTTTCTTATAGTTCTCAAGGCCGAACATCCAGGATCAAGGTGTCAGCAGTGTTGGTTTCTCCTGAGACCACTCTCCTTGGCTTGCAGATGGTCACACTCTCACTTTGTCCTCACATGGCCTTTCCTCTGTTGATATCTCTGGAGTCTCTTCCTCTTCTTGTAAGGATACTGGTTCTGTTTGCTTAGGGTCCCACCTTTATGCCCACATTTAACCTTAATTACCTCTTTAAAGGTCTTATGTCCAAATATAGTCACATTGGAGGTTAGAGCTTCAACATATGAATTTTGGAGTAATGCAATTCAGTCCATAACAGAGAATAAAAATTCAAGAGGTAAAAGTTAAAAAAAAAAAATTTAAAAAAAAGGGAAAGAAAACTTGTTTCAGAATATCAAGATTTGGCACCACTTAATACTGGCCTAGTGTTAGTAAGCCTGGGTTCAGTCCTGATCCAGAGCTCATGTAATATGCTAATTGGATGAATGGACAAATCACTTACACTCTCAGACTCTCGGTTCCTCATATTTAAATTGGGATAATAATTTCTACCTTGCTTACTTTCCAGGGTTAAATAAGATAATACCAAAATGATATTGAAAAAATGTGTACTATTTTAAACTAAATATTGGAAGGGAAGACATGAATGGCACAAACCGTAGAGACAAAGATAAATACATTTGATTACTTTAGCATTTAACAATTTAGGGGCAGGGTTAAGATGGCTGATGGAACATATGCGTCTAATTTTGCTTTCTCCCCAAAACCTAGGAAAACTACATTAATGGCATTTAAAAGGATACATAAACTCTCAAGATCAGGGAGATAGAAGAGGAGATAATGGTGACAACATTTTAGAAGCTGGAAAGCAGATGGATCTGTGAAATGACTTGAGACAGCTCAATCTTAAGCTGGCAAGTGGAAGGAAAGCTGAGCAACTACCTGATTTACCTTTACAAGTCTCAGGAACTGAGAACATGAGTGTCTCTGGAGCTCAGAGTGAAGCAGCAAAGCAGGGCAGGTGCTAATATAAGAAAGATAAGACAAAAGACATTTAAGAAACAGTTAAATCCCTAGATCTCCTCTGCCCTTCCTTTCCCAGAATGACTGCCTCCTATCCCAGCAGAAACCCAGAGGGTATTGCCTATAATAAGTAAAATAAGTGTCTCTGAGCAGGACAGCAGGCATAGACAAGGCATTGGGTACTACACCAAAAATAGGGAAGTCAGTGGCTAAAGGCATACTAAATGCTTAATCCTGAAATGACATCCCTTCCTAAATTCCCTTCCACCATTTGGTTCCCAGAACAGCAGCAGCCAGAATTTTTTTTTTTTTTTTTTTTGAAAGATTCCCACTCAGTTGCCCTGGCTAGAGCACCGTGGCATCAGCCTAGCTCACAGCAACCTCAAACTCCTGGGCTCAAGCGATTCTTCTGTCTCAGCCTCCCGAGTAGCTGGGACTACAGGCACATGCCACCATGCCCGGCTAATTTTTTCTATTTTTGGTTGAGACGGGGTCTCGCTCTTGTTCAGGCTAGTCTCGAACTTCTGAGCTCAAACCATCTGCCTGCCTCGGCCTCCCAGAGTGCTAGGATTACAGACGTGAGCCACCGCGCCCGGCCAAGTTGTCCTTTTAAATGGTGTCTCTAAGAACTATGTTTTTTGCATTTTAGTCTGCTTTGTAATTTTTTCTTGATTAGTGGACATTATGTACTAGGTGAAAGGTACTGTTGTAAATGGGTCTTTAGTAATATGGTGGTAAGGTGTGGGGAATGGGGAAGCATTTTATAGTCCTGTGGTTAGATCTTAGTCTTAGTGACCCTGTACCTTTGGACTGTGAACTTTACAAGTGCTTCTCAGTTCCTCCTCAAGCTTTAGGATGATGAGTGGGCTGGAGTTGGGTATTTCCTTTCACCCAGGTCAATTAAGGTCTGATAAAACTGCAGCAGGTTAAGCTCTGGTTAAATGGTTTCTCCTGAGGTTAGACCTTGTTAAGGAGAACAGATGCTCTGGCAAATTTTAAAATGGTTCCTTTTCTCCTTCCCTGTGGTTGAGAACCAGGTTGAGTTGGAGGTAAAACTCAGAAGTGTGTGGGAGTGGGTGGGGGGAGGGCTCACCTGTGACTGGGTCCCACTGGAGTTTTTCTACTCTCAGACTTGTCCACACTAAGCCCCTAGTAATCCATCAGTTACAGTTTGGGTTTTCCTACCTGGACACTGGTTCCTGTGGAAGTTTCTGCTCCTATAAGTTGTGATTCTCTGTATTTGCCTGCCTGTCTTTCCAATTTTGGGGGCAGTGATTTGCCTTGTGACCTCACTTCTCTTACAGATGTAAGAAGAGTTATTATTTTTTAGTTTGTCCAGCTCTGTCCTGTTGTTAGGACAGTGGTGACTTTCAGGTATCTTACGTGCCAAACTGGAACTTGGAAGCCAGCAACTGTACACTTAAAGATGATGAATTCCTTGTTGCTTTTTTTGTAACTAGCTGATGTTAATGGATTAAGTTGTTTATGATAGTGATAACTAATATTAATTGAGCTCGTACTCTGTGCCAGGCCATATTCTAAGTGCTTTACATTAATTAGCTAATTTAATCTTTACCAAATCCTTTGTCCTCTGGGTTTAGTAACTTGTCCCAGGTCACACAGCTAGTATGGGACAGAGCTGTGATTCCACCCCATGCATTTTGGCTTCATATCTGACCAAGGTCAAAACCACTGTGCTCTACTGCCTATACAAATGTAGTATGTCTGAAAGTGAAGAAATGATAGGTCTTCTAAATTTTGCAATTATTTTTTTTCTTTTCTTTTCTTTTTTTTTTTGGTGACAGAGTGTCACTCGGTGTCCCTGGGTAGAGTGCAGTGATTGTAGTCACCGCAAGCTCCAGCTTCTGGGCTGTGAGCGATCCTTCTGCCTCAGCCTCCTGGGTAGCTGGCACTACAGGTGTGTGCTAGAATGCCTGGCTGGGTTTTGTGGTTTTGTGTATTTTTTTTGTCTTTTTTTTGTTTCTTGTTTCTAGGGATAGAGATGGGGTCTCACTGTGCTCAGGCTGGTGTCAAACCTCTGAGCTGCAGCTATTCCTCCTGCCTCGGCCTCCCAGAAAGCTAGGGTTATAGGAGTGAGCCACTGCGTCTGGCCTAAATTTTGCAATTCTTAATTTGCTATTTTAAATTATATCTGTATTAGCGATGCTTTATTTTGTTTATCTCCTGTAATCTCCCTTTTCAACCTATTTATCTCATCTCCAAGTTTTTCTTGTTTTATTGAGTTCATTCTTGATACTTTTTTCCTGTAACTATGTATAGATACTTGTAGAGAATCTACCTCTGTCCTTTGATTTGTACTTGCTTCCAAATTAAGTTCATTTGTCTTTTATTTGCCTTTTTTTTTGCCATTTATGTTTCCATAGCTGCCACACCATTCTTTTCATCTTGATGTGAGTGGTTTTGTTCAGACCATATATTCTTTCTGATACAGTGTGAGTGAATCTTCATACCCTTCCCACCTTGTTTTTGACTATTTTCCCATCCCCGCCAAGGCTACCATTTGAATATTGGGTTCTGTTTTCAATTTTTTCTGTAGTCTAAGATAGGGGAGTAAATGAGGTTGGCTGAGGCTAAGTGTAGCCCTCATTTAGAGGACCTCATTTTTGTTTTCTCTTTGGAGATCCTTTTACCTATCCTATAGTAGGCACACCTAACCAAGTGTGTATCCAAGTCTCTTGGGCTTCTTTATTCCTTCACCCATCTAAGCACAGTGCTTTTGAAAAATAGCGAGCCTTGGCAGCTGTTTCTCCCTTTGCCAGAGTCCTGCAGGGCTTCTACTCAAAAGGATTTTTCCTAAAGCTGCCTATAGTATTTACCTTGCAGGCAACATTGCTTGTCAAAAGCATTGACTTAACCTTCCTTGCTTAGTACTACTTCTGGGGTTTGGGTTAGAGGCAGGAGCTATACCACATGGTCCACAGTACTAGAATCTTGTTTGGGTTGCCCACTACCTGAAGTTAATAGCATAGGTTCCTCTTTTCTTGCTTGGTTGCTGGTGGTGAATTTTGGGCATTAAAGAAAACATATTGTTCATTGCATTAGGAATTGGAGGACAGAGATTTCTGTGTTTATGCTTCACTCTGCCACCTTAATTCATTTGTCTGGATGTTACTGGCTGTTGAACTCCTCAGTTCTTGTCTTCTTGTGATCCAAGAATGAAAGCAAGAGATAGTTACGAAGCTGCAAGCAGCAAAGTTTATTAAAGCGAAAGTTCACTCTTTTTCTTTTTTTTTTTTTTTTTTGAGACAGAGTCTCACTCTGTTGCCCAGACTAGAGTGCTGTGCAACAGCCTAGCTCACAGCAACCTCACACTCCTTGGCTCAAGCAATCCTACTGCCTCAGCCTCCCGAGTAGCTGGGATTACAGGCACGTGCCACCATGCCCAGCTAATTTTTTCTATATATTTTTAGTTGGCCAATTAATTTGTTTCAATTTTTTTTTTAGTGGAGACAGGGTCTTGCTCTTGCTCAGGCTGGTTTCGAACTCCTGATCTTGAGCAATCTGCCCGCCTCGGCCTCCCAGAGTGCTAGGATTACAGGCATGAGCCACAGCGCCCGGCTGAAAGTTCACTCTTAAAGGGGTTAGAAATGGGCACACATCTGAGCGAACTGTTGCCCTGGGGTTTCTGTGTCATGCCATTTTCTCCTGTCTGGCCTCTACTCCTTCATGATGTTGTCTCTTTCACTTTTTTCTTGACCAATGGGGATGTTGTCTCCTTCCTGTCCTCAGGTGAGGGAGTTTTTTACCTTATATTGTTTGGCCCTGTTGTGTTGTGGTGCCCAAAGCCTGCTGGGGGAGGGGATGGGAAATTGGGTTACCTATGCTAACATGGAAAGACTGTTCATATAGCTGTTTCTTATGTTGGCCCTTGGTAAAAGGCAAAGTGCTCTAAATGGATTCACAAATAAAGCTTAGAGAAACCTGAAGTCAGGTGGTCAGAATATACCTCAGACTGTTTGTTAGATGATATTAGAAAATAGTTGTGATAGTGATATTGTGGTAATGTAGAAGAATGTCCTTATTCTTAGGAAATGCATCTTGAATTATTTTGAGATAAAATGTCATGTCTGCGAATTTTTTTGGTCAGCCTAAAAAAAGGGCAAAATTATTAATTGTTGAATTTAGACATACAGGTATTTACTATACTATCCATTCAACTTTTGCATAAATTTGAAAATTTTCATAATAAAAATTGGGTTGCTAGGGGGAGAAGGTACCTTAGACATGTGGTTCCAAAACTCCAGTTCATGGACCAGTTGCTTTAGAACTTTGGAGCTTATGTTTCTTACTATTTGCTTTTCATCAGGTATTACGGGAAAGAATCCGTGATCTTGCTTCATTCTACTTATTTCTTTTCAAAATTGAAAATCTACCTTGGTTGTGTAGGTTAAAGCCAAAAATTCCTCCTGGAGTAGTTTTAAGACATAAATGTGAAGTTTTTAGCCTGTATTTGGCACATAATGGGTACTGAATAAATGATAGTTAATAAGAAGGAGAAGAACAGGGAAGGTGAAAATAGTGCCATAATTGACACAGATGTAGTTTCAGGTTTCAATCTAGTCAAAATCTTAAAATATTTTTGTTTTTTCTCTTCTGAGATAAGGTATATTCTTATGTAGCCTTTGAAATGTTTATGGGTTAGAGGTACTAAAAATAGGTCATTAATAATAAGAAATTTATCTAGTTATATCTACAACTTTTCCATTTATTCCTTGACCCTCCAAAAACTCTCCTCTTGGTAGACCTACATTTCTTTGTGCCCAATAGTGTTATGCAGTTCCATCAACTGCTTTGTTTTTATATGGCAATATTGGAACCTGTTTTGGGTCATTCTGCTGATGGTCTATCTAGGAATAATTGTCAGTGACTAGTTTCATTCCAACTTAAAAAACTCAATTGCTAACAATATATTGGCAGGTATAGTTTTGATCTTTTAAGAGGTGTCAACTTCTCAAAGATATGTACTCGGTCCTCTTCATTTTTGAATTCCAAGTGCCTGGCACTGCGTCAGTAAATGAATGAATGTCTCTCATTTCCTCTCCCTCATTTCTGTCTCCCTCCCTTTTCTGTCTGGCATGCAGTAAAACTTTATTAGTATTGTATTATATGAAAGGAGAGTCTCATATTTACTCTGAGTTAAAAAGCAAATTAAACTCAAAATCAGAAAGCATCAAGGGAGTGGAATGTATTTATCTTCTTACCAAATAAAAAAAATTGCTTTTATTTGCATGTACCTCTTGATTTATTTTTGTACATCCTAACTATAATTAGACTTTGATAGAAAGGTCTGTTACTGGTCTTCTAGATGGTTTCAGTTTGCTTCTCATATTTCTTTCTCTTTTTCAAATTTTCCTGCTTATGAAATCTAAGAAATAGACACATAGATGTTGGAAACTCATATAAGTTACCTAGAAGGGGAATTAGGACAGATTAGTAACTAAGAAAATATTTTAATTTTATGGAAAAAAACTTTGTGTAGCCTTATTACGTTTGTTTGAATCATAGTGTACTAGGAAAGGAGTAATTTAACTGCCTTAATCCCCAACATGATACACTGTAAACATAGTTTTTCCAGTTATGGTATACCTGTATTTCTGCCTCCCAGTGTATACCCAATATGCCACCAGAATTATGCGTGCCCCCCCCCAAAAAAAAAACAAAAACCATAAACTATATAGCTTTTTTCCTGCCAGGCTACTCTTTAGTAATTCAGTTGCTTATTTGCTGACCAGGATATATACATTGACTTAATAAATTGTTTCTGTGAAGGGGACCCATACCTTTTTAACCTGCTAATTTAAAAAAAAAATGTGAGTGTGTGTATTTTCCCATAAAGGTAATATGGCAGGCCCTGAATTAGTGTTATCTGAATATGTAGCATATAAGTTAGACTTTCCTGTGATAATACCCATTAAAGGACCTAAGCATGAGAACACATACATACACAAAATACCCTTATCTACCAAGAAAATAAGAAGCTTGTTAGCTGCATATTAGCTTTTCCCCTTTTCTCACTTGATAATTGAGCTAAATCCTTCCCAGAAATCTAGGTTGTCTTTAAGTGTCAGTGCTTCACTTGTCCATTTGTACTCTGTTTACTCCTCAAACGTTCTACCTGCTTACACACACACAGGTATCACTATTTCATTTTGAATGAATAGGCAGCGTTGTCAAAAATCACTTCAGGGACCCATCTGCAAATCATTGGTATAATATGGACCCAGGTCTTTGATTCAGTCTGTACAAATTAGGCAATGGTTTTGTCTTTGTCAGCAGTGTTAATATTTTGGGTTTATCTTTCAGTGAGGACTTGGTAGTGGTGAATTACAACATAGCTTTAAATTTCTTTGTGTTTAATTTTGTTTTTGTTTTGTTCCTTTAGTGTTTGATTTTACTAGTTCTGTAGAGGGAAAACTAAAACCTAGATAGAGAAATGCAAATACATTATAATGAAATTATGGTGCTTGCTACAGTTTTATAATAAATACTTAGATCAGTTTTAGGATGCTTTGGATTGTGATAAGGAGGTTGAAAAAGATTGGCTTATAAAATTGACACTTAAAATTCATGAATGTCAAGAATCATTTAGAGGTTAGAAATAAAGGTGAAATTTAAAAATGTTAATTGACAACAGGCTATATTTAAAATCCTTTTTTTAAATTTTTTTTTAATTTCAGGATATTACAGGGGTACAAACATTTTGGTTACATGTTATGACTTTGCCACATCCCAACCATGATTTGAGACATGCCCTTCCCCCCCCCCCATGCGCGCCGGGGCCCTGCGGTGTGAGTTTAGCCCCGGCCGCGCCGGGCCCGGCCGGGGGGGGAGGGCGGGGGGGGGGCCG
>CAUYRT010002523.1:0-63876 GCA_963574885.1 Lepilemur ruficaudatus
CTCTTCCTGGTTTGCACATGGCTGTCTTCTGGCTGTATTCTCACAGGGCAGAGAGCAGAAAGAGAGGAAGCAAGCTCTTTAGTATCTTGTCTCTTCCTAAGAGCACTAATCCCATCATGAGGGCTACACCCTCATAACCTAATTACCTCTTAAAGGCCCCACCTCCTAATACTGTCACATTAGGGATTAGGGTTTCAACATATGAATCAGAGCAGAGGGGGAACATAAACATTCATTCCATAGCAGGTTGGTTGTTTTCTTATTGAGTTAATTTTTTATTTTGATGTTCATGTTTTTTCAGAATCGGCCAGTGGGTACTCCTTCAAGCTGGATCCTCTATGTCCTTTAAACAGGTTCCTCTTCATGTATTTGATCTTGTTCATGGATGCTGATGTAATGTAACTCTTTGGGCAGGTTTTGGATTTCCCTTGTTCAGGCTCCACATATAAATCTACTTGTGGCTTATTTTACTTCACGAGGGACTGATATACTTAAAAATAGGGTAGTCCCAGTTGAGTCATCTGTGGTTTAAGGAAGCATAAAATGGTTTCATAAAAAATAACACAGATGTCAGGGCTATTCATTCTTAGCTTATCAATTCTGTCACATGTTGAAATAACTTGATCACTGGGGTAGTAAGCCTTGATGAAGGCAAGAAACCAGCCTAGATATCTTTTCATACTTCAAAATAATGTGGTAAGAATGTTTAATTTTAGTTCTTTGACTTGATACGTTTGGAAAGAACTGCCTTATCTCCTAGGGAAGAGGCGTGATTCAGGGTGCCTTTTGACAAAACAAGATCTCTACAGTAATTAAAAGTTATTTGGAGTAGGTTGGGCAGCCATTGTTTCTGTCACAATGCTGCTTGTATTGTTTTATCTGATGGAGATTTTATTTTGTTTTTGTTGGAGTCAGCATTGCAGCGGTGCCTGTCACATTTTCCTTCTGACACAATTTCACATAAATCTGGGTCTTTATTACCTGCTGCACAGGATTGTTGAGAAGTAGTTTGAGACAATGTATGTGCTAGCACTAGTTTGTAAAGTGCTAAACAAGGAATTCTTGGGAGGCTGTATGATTTGAAAATAAAAACATGTTTCGGAGTCACCGTACCTGTCATTTATTAGCTATGACTTAAACTTTCTGACCATCTATTTCTATATTTTTTAAAAGGAGATATTCACTACAATTTCAGTATTGCTGACATTTTTAGTATAGTATGCAACAAATTCTGATTGTTCAATAAATATTGTCTGCTTTTAAAATTTATAACCACATTTTTAGTGTTTAGTATTTAAACAATTTGAGAAACAACATGTGTCTTGTTGCATCTTGTATACATATACTTTTAGAGCAGCATAGAGTTTATTCTAGAAAATGTATATAGCGCAGGGGACTATAAAGTCATAAACAGAAATCACCCACAGTCCCTTTACAGGGAGATTATCGCTGCTAACATTTTGGTATATTTCCTTTTTAATGGACTATTTTTTAACAGTTTTAGATTTACAGAAAAATCAAGACAACAGTGTAAGGAATTCCCATGTGTTCCATACCTAGTTTCCCCCATTAACATTTTATATCAGGATGATACATTTATTATAATTAACAAATTAGTGAGCCAATATTGATACATTATTATTAACTAAAGTCCATAGTTTATTCATCTAATGTCCTTTTTTCTTTTCCAAGATCCCACCCACGGTACCGCATTACTTAGTTGTCATGTTTCCTTATGCTCCTCTTGGCAGTGGCAGTTTCTCAGACTTCCCTTTCTTTTGATGACCTTAGCTTTGAGGAGTGCTGGTCAGCTATTTTATAGGATGCCCTGCTGTTGTACTTTGTCTGTTGTTTCTCTCATGATAAAACTGAAGTTATAGGTTAGTGGGAGGAAGACCACAGAGGCAAAGTGCCATTTTCATGACATCATTTCAAGGGTGCATATGGTCAACGTGAGTTATCACTGCTGTTGACCTTGATCATTTGACTGAGGTAGAGTTTGTCAATTACTCCTTTTTTCCTCCTTTCCTTACTCTTCGGAAGGAAGTTACTGTGCACAGCCCACACCTAAGAGGTAGTGAGTTACGCTGCTCCTCCTTGAGGGTGGGATAACTACATAAATTATTTGGAATTCTTCTGCATGGATGATTTGTCTCTTAGTGTTTACTAATTATTTCAATCATTTATAGCAGTATGGGTGCATGTATATTTATTTTATACTCTGTGCTATAATCTGATACTATTTTAATTGTTTTATTGTTAGAATTATTCTGGCTTTGGCTGGTGGGAGCTCTTTTCGTTGTCTCCTATGCTCCTCTGACATTCCGCCATCAGTGTGTTTTATGTGTGTGGTTTGAGCATTTCCTTACATTCTGGTACTGCAAGGTGTTGCAGACTCATCTTGTGTATTTACTTCCTTAGAATCAGCCATTTTTTTTCCAAGAAGCTCTGGTTTCATTTATTGGAGAATGGTTTTAGAAACCAATGTCTAGGTGCTAGTTATGTTTGCTGCTACCGAGGTGTCATCTCATTTAATTCCTCTCAGCTGACTTTTTACTAGCCTATGTATTTATTACACATATATTTATAAATATTTCTATATGTAACATCTGTATCTACATTAAAATAAACACAAATTCATACTGATATTTCCAATTCTAAGTCAGTACTGCATGGGTCAGTCTAGTTTCTTCCCTGTGGTTATCTTTAAACTACCATTCTGTTACAGCAGTGAAAAACCTGGTTTCTACCATCTGCCAGCCATTTACTTAATTGTTCAATGCCAGTATATAAATATAGCAGTATCAGAATTATGAATCTGCACCTGATAAGAAACTTTATTAACTACTATGTGCAGTTCCTTTTGTCTTTAGTCTTACAGACTGTACTCACTTCCAGATTTATTTAGGTCAGCACATTTTCCTTCCATCCCCTTTGGTGAGGCTGTTTCATATATTTGTAATTCAGTTAGTCCTGTCATAGTCTACATTCCTTCCTGGGATTACCTGACCTCCTAAATGATTATTTAAAAAATTTACATGAGGTTCACTTTTTATGCTATAAATTTCTAGGGTTTTGACACATGGATATTGTCTTGTATCCACCATTACAGTATTATACAGAATAATTTTATTGCCCTAAAAATCCCCTGTGCTTCACCCGTTTATCCTGAACCCTAAACTCTTAGCAACCACTAACCATTTTATTGTCTCTATAGTTTTTCCTTAGCTCATTTCTTTTTATAGCTAATTATGGTCCATAGTATGGATGTACTGCAGTTTGTTTATCCATTCACTTACTGAAAGACATCTTAGTTACTTCCAGCTTTTGGTGATTATGAATGACATTGTTTTAAACATTCATGTGCAGGTTTTTCTATGAACGTAGACTTTTAAATCATTTGGATAAACACCTAGAAGCATGGTTGCTGGATCTTATGGTAAGACTATGTTTAGCTTTGGAGGACACTGCCAAACTGTCTTCCAAAGTGGCTGCACCATTTTGCATTCCCGCCAGCAATGAATGAGAGTTTCTTTTGCTCTGCATCCTTGGCAGCATTTGGTAGTATCAGTTCTTTAGATTTTAGCCATTCTAATAGATGTGTAGTGGTATATCATTGCTGTTTTCATTTGCAATTTCCTGATGACAAATGAAAACAACAATGATAAACCAAAGATGAGCATCTTTTTGTAAGTTTGCCATCTGTGTATCTTAGGTGCCTGTTCAGATCTTTGGCCCATTTTTAAATTGGGTTGTTTTCTTATTGTTGATTTTTAAGACTTCTTGCATATTTTGGATGACAGTCCTTTATTCGATGTGTTTTTTACAATTATTTTCTCCCAATCTATGTCTTGCTTTTAAATATATATGAAAATGATTTAGGTAGGTGAGTTATTTATATGTATTATGTATAATTTACTTATAAATGATTATGTAGTGGTGAAATCATGCCATATATATAGTTCTTGTACCTTTTACTCATTAACATTATTTCATAGGCCTTTCTTAAACATTTAATAATAAAACAATATTCCACTGGTAGCTTACAGAAATAGCCCCAATTCTTCACTCTTCCCTATGTCCATGCCCTTTATTATATAACTCATGGTGGGATCAAATATTTAAGGCTTTGCAGATCATAATGGTCTCGACTACAATTACTCAAGTCTGCTGTTGTAGCGTGGAAGGGCCATAGACAGTATGTAAATGAAAGGGAGTAGCTGCGTTCCAGTAAAACCATTTTTAAAAACGGGCAACAGGCCTGTTGACCCTGATGTAACTTTTTAGTGCCTTTTTATTTTTACTCTGGGTTTTGGGGATTAGAATGAGGTAGAAGCTCTGAGCCTACATCTCAAGAGGGCTTGCATGTTTCCTCTTGGGCCTTTTGATAGCTGTGAGAACATGTTTAATTGAATCTGTTAGAGGAAGAGAGATAGATGACACAGAGCCAAGTTGCCCCTGTTGCCCTAGCTGAAGCCAGCCAACCCTCAGACGTGAGCAAGCCCAGCCAAGGCCAGCAGAGCTGCCTCGCCAAACCCCCACTGACCCCAGACACGTGAGCAATAAACTTGCATACCACTGAGGTTTGATGGTTGATACACAGCGTTGTTGTGGCATTAGACAATTCATAGACTGATATGCCAACATTTGATTAACCAATCTCTGAAGCTGGCCATTTCCAGGTTTTTTGTTTTTCTTTTTTCCTTATTTTTCTGTAAAAAATCTGTCCATATTTCTCATTATTTTCTCAGAATATATACTTAGGAATGAAATTACTGAGTCAAAGAGCCTATAAGAGTATAAACCTTTTTTTCCAGAAAGGTTGTATCTACCATGTGATACAGTTTATGAGAGTGTCCCTTTTATAATCTTACTGTTCTTGATGCTTGGCATTTTCTCTCTTTTCCCTTAACGTTTTCTAGGCTCAACTTAGGTGAGGCACAGTCTACAGACATCTGTTGAACTTCTGTAGCAGTTCCTATCTATCCTGCTTGGTTAGTTTGTAAGTTTCCTGAGTTATCATTACTATTTTATATACATTTATCTTTCTTTCAAAGTATACTATGTATTTCTTTAGGGCAACACAAATACGGTGCAACGCTTAGATCCTCAAATATGAATTGCTTCATAAAAGTACCATAGATTGAGGTCTATGGTGCGGCTGCCCACCACTTCAGACAGATGATACATCTTATAAACAGTTCATATAAACTTATGGTATTGATAAGTACAGTACAGTAATGTAAATTTTTCCTTATAATTTTCTTAATAGCTTTCTTTTCTCTAGCTTACTTTATTGTAAGAATACAGAATATAATATAATATAGATAACATACAATATATGGGTTAATTGACCATTTATGTTATTGGTAAAGCTTCCCAGTCAACAGTCAGGTATTAGTTAGGTTGTGGGGGAGTCAACAGTTATACATGGATTTTCAACTGTGTAGGGGGTGGGTACTCTTTACTCCTATGTTATTCAAGGATCAACTGTACATTAAAAAAAAATTTCTGTGAATATATTATTTAGGAATAAGAAGTTAAAATAAAAGCATTACCTTGCATAATAGCTAATATTAGAGGAAAAGAAATAATTTCTTCCTTTGCTATTGTCCAGTGATTCATTTAAAGAAACTTGAGAAAATATTAACATATGTTATTGAGCAATCTATTCATCCTTGACATCTGAGATATTCTTTAGAGAAAAATTAATGTGGTAAAAACAGTATATATGTGTTTATTCAGTTCCATCTAATGGAGAGTTCCACAGAAGCAACCATTTTTTTTTCAGTTATTATTGCTGATTAGCAGAAGGGAAGAGGAGGATATTGAGTAAGGGAAAAGGGAAGAGAAGATCCTCATTTTCTGTGAGGTTATTGTTAGGGAGGTGGCACTTAACAGAGGACTAGCGAGTTTCAATTTTGGCAATCCAGAAAGACTTCCGTGTTAGATTCGTTAGGATTGTTCAGAGCTGTGAATGTTCGTGATGACGTGCTTGTCTGCTGTCAGATATTTGGGAGTAAGCTGCAGCTCCTAAGAGTTGGGAGGAGACTTACCAGGTTGGGAAATAAAATCATCCGACCTGTTTAACCTGTTTCGTTGATGATAATAACACCAGTGTCCTGTACTTTTCCCCATGGTTCTACAATTTGAGAATTTCCAGTGCAAGCAAGAATAAGAGATATGCTTTTAAAAAATAGAGAATTTTAAAGGTTGTGTTATGGCCTTAGTACTTCTTTTAGTATTTCTAAATACTTTATGATGAGAGACAATCTAACATGGGTGATAGGTCTGATGATATCTTCACCTAATCTAGCACTCCCCACTGACTAAACCTCGGAAGGTTTAGCAGCAAATCTGTGATATGCCACATGGAACCTTATATCATTTTACTCCAAGCATATGAATGAATTTATCAGAAAGGAAGGGACATAGGTTATGTCACTTTATTCTATAAATATTTTTTCACATTTTCTTTTGTCTAAGGAATGAGGGCACAGAATAAACATATTTACTTAAAAGACCCAAGACATTATTTAGTTGTGTTTACCATACAGTCTCCTTTCTTTCTTTTATATAGCACCATGTGGAAATGTAATTTTGTTTTACTTATGTGTGTGAAAGGAAGTGGAGAATATAGTGAAACGCATGGGCTCAGGGACCAGCTGTCCTCCGTTTTCATCCCAGCTCCTACTTAACAGCTGTGGCCCTCAGGCAAGTTCTTGCCTTCTCTGTGACTCAGTCTCATCTGTAAAATAGGAATTTCATTGTTTAAAAACGTGGAATCCAGTTATTCTGAGGTTAATAGAAAAGCAGTATTTTTCAGATGGCCTGATATCAAAGGGCTGGACGTGCAAAAAGAAAGACAAGTGGGGTTGGAATAGTGAAAAGGAAGACGCAGGGGGTGATATCCAGAGATCAGAAACCGCAGATGCCCCTGAGCTGCAGCCTGTAAGTCGACCTGCTGCTTATCGAGGCATTCGAGTCAGGCCTGGTTCTGCTGAAGAGATGTCACTTGGCCAAAGGGTGCTGCCTCTGCCCCAGCTGCTCATCTGGAGTCACTTCACTCCCATAGCCAGCAAGAGTATCTGCCAGCAACTGTCATGCGTTTGGAGTCAGAAGCCTTCCTCTTTCTTCAGCCTCCTCAGTTTCCTTCAGGGCCTAATAAGAAGCCACCTGGCAAGACAGCCTGGAAATGTCGTTTGATATCTCCCAGCCCCAGATGTTCAGTGTGGGGTCTAGAAGGGTAGGTGGGCTGAAAAACAACAGGTAAATAAGCCGTGGAAAGATTTCATACATATGTACATACCTTTTACCGTCAGTAACTGTGGGTGTTCCTAGGAGGGAGAACTCTGGAGCTGGAGCACGGCAGTGGAGGGATGCATTATTTTTACTCCTGGATTTTTGGGCTTTGTTTTTAAGGCTTTTAGATCCATAAGACTTGAACTGGATTATTCTCAGTTCATGGCACTCTGATTTTGGTTCTTCTAAGTCATCATGCCCATTCCTTTCTCCCATTGTGACCCATGCCATGGATGTCTAACTCCCAAACTTCTATATAGATACATTAAAAGATATATAATGTTATTCATGGGCTAAATTTAAATAAATAGTGTGCTAAAATTTTTATTCTTTATTACTTTTTTATACTGAGAGCATTAGGCTTTTGAGATGGATCCATGATGCTGTATTTAAATTTGGTTCATTCTTTCTCATTGGATAGTGTTCTACCATAAGCCTATGCCACATTTTCTCTTGTCTGTTTTCCTATTTGTGCGCCTCTAAGTTGCCTGCAAGTACCTTGCACAATGCTGCAACGAACAGCCTCATCTCTGTTTTCTTGAGGCTCTCTTGAGAGTTTCTGGGATATATATATACCCAGTGTGGTAGGCAGCTCCCACTGGTCCTGCCTCATATTCCTGCCTTTGTTTAATCTCTTTCCTTTTAAAATTTTTTTAAAATACAACACTTTTTATTGGAACAAAAATGGAGGAAGTTTCCTAAGTCTTACCACATATGAAAGCACGCATCAAATGGGTTAAATGCCTAATAATAGGTATACAATAAGTATACTGTATTTCATCTATTTTAAGACGCACACTTATTTTTCAAATTCTAACCTTTCTGAGACAAGATGTGTTTTACAATCCAACGGTGTCCTCTATTTCTCATAGTGGATTGGCTCTAGTGATTCTTTTCTAACAAATAGAATATGGCAAACGTGATGAGATGTCACCTCCAAGAGTAGTTTACAAAAAGACTGTGACTTCTGTCTTGCTTGCCACTTCTCGTTTTCTCTTTTTGGAGCCCTTGCTCTGGAGGAAGCAAGCCACCATTTTGTGAACTGCTCTACTGAGAGGTCCGTGTGCCAAGGAGCTTATGTCTCAGTAGTTTTAGGTTTGGTTAAAATGGCCACCAGGTGGCACCAATGCCTGAAAAGTATTTCTGAGAATCAGAAGCATTATTCTCACACTTATATTAAAATCTGTTAAAATAAAAAATGTACTGACAGTGTAATTAAGGAGATCATTCTGGTTTCCTACTAATTAGTCCTCAAGAAACACTTTAGGCTCCAGGTTGGACGAAGTGTCTTTCCTCTGTGATCCTGTAGCTGATAACACTTACTGATTGTTTTGTAATTATTTATTTGAGTTTATTTCTTCCACTGGAGGTGGAGATCAGGACATTTACAGCCTCACTAGGCCCTGAATAGTATGGTTTCTATTTATTTTTCTAGGAAACAATGAGTTATGAGTGAAAGTCAGATTCAGAAGAAGTAAAATCTAAAATGCAAACTTTCTGATTTAAATGTATCTTTTAATGCTTATAAAACCTATGGGTTAGGGAAATAATGGAAATAAACATTTTATTGCTTAAATTTCATATATTGAATCGATAATGAAAAACAGCCAACCTTATCTACCCCATTCACTGGACTGACCTGCAAATCCCATTTTCTTTAGGGAAATAGGCATAGAAACACTTATGGCCCTTGAAAAATAAGCTTAGTTATGAATGAACTTAAAAGCAATAGTCAGGACTCCAAATATGAAACTTAAAAAAAAAAAAACATTTATCCTGAATGGCACTAGCGAGACTCAGGCTGTGTCTGCAATGTCTGAGTAGACTAGAAAGGTTTCTATCAGTTCTTTCTCTCTTCTTAGAGATGAAATCTTTTCTGTATTTTTGGTTCACTCAGCCAAATAGCAGGCTTTCCATTCATGGAAAACATATTTCCAGAACCTTCTTATTGCTATTCACTTGTGATGAATACTCAGTATGCATTCACTATTGGAGATACTTTTAAAAGTGATCAATACTAGTATTCCCAAAGTATGATTAGTAAAGCCATAGTCCTTCAAGAGACTACCTGAACTTAGGGAAAAAAAAGTGTTCTGTCTTAGTTTCTCTTTTGACAGCTTGCATTATCATATTAAAGATTCTCTGAAAGCCCCCTACTGCAGTGGTTCTCAGTGGAACGGTACTACCCCCTAGGGGACATTTTATAAATTTGTGGTAGTTTTTGTTGTCGCACCCATTGTCCAGGAAGGCATGGAAGGATGCTAGGTAGCATGCAGTGCACACAACAGGCCCATAAAAACAAGAGTTGTCCCTCAACCCCTGGGACTTTCACTTGTCCCGATAGTCATGTAGCTGAAAAATCTGTATATAATTAAGCCTACTGTTAACTCCATTCTACATCTCAATACAAAGTAGTTGAGATTTTATAATAGACACTTGAATGTCTTAGGAATACAATGACTATGTAAATCAAGAGAAGATTATATTAAAAAATTTTTTTGAAAGATGGGGTGTTGCCATACTGTCCAGGCTGGAGTGCAGTGGTTATTCACAGGTGTGATCATTGTGCACTGTAGTCTTGAACTCCTGGCCTCAAGTGATCCTCCTACCTCAGCCTTCTGAGTAGGTGGGTGCATTTTGTTTTGTTTGGAGCTTTACCCAAAATTGTTCATTATTTTATAAAGGCATATTACTCAGCCTGGTTGTCTTTGAGTCACTGATACAGCACAACTATGTAGCCTGTGTTGCAAGCTGTCACATCCCTGATGATTCTCCATATAGATGCAAACACCTAACTACTTGTGTTTTTTAGTTTAGTTATGTCTATGCATTTACATATTATGTTGTTGGAAATTGTTTATGTAGGACATAGCTATGAATTTTGTTTCAGGTTGGTAAAGGAGGTGTTACAAAGATACATGTTTACAAAAAGTACCTTGGGTCTGTTAGGGCTGGGAACTATTATCCTAAGTAAAGAAATCTGGAGAATTTTCTTAATCTAGCTAAATGTATTTGACAATAGAACATTTTTATTTGATACCTGCTGCCACGTTTCATTAAGTTATTTGCTGGGCTTTCCATTTGTCCCTCTGATTTTAGTATAAATTTATTACCCATCCAACATGTGGGCCAATGCTTCTTTTCAAGCTTGTGCTAATTAATAATAGAGACCAGAGCTGGAACTTGGGCAAGGCAAAGCTACAAGGAGAACAGTGGGTAAGGAAGTGTGGCATATATCCCGTCTTCTAGTGACGAGCATGTGGGTGAACAGAAGTGAGGTACAGCGAGACCAGCCTGGAAACACTGGGGACCAGTGGGTGTGCGTCAGGGGAGGGCCTGCTGCCCAGGGTCAGGCACTGGGCACTCTCCTTACAACCATGAACAAGTTAAGGACTTCAGTGGCATCCTTCTTGATTCTTTAAAATAAAGGAATACGTGGAACTTTTAAAAAGTCTCAGTTGTGATGAATTGTTTCTACAGTTTTTACAGTTTCTACAGTTCCCAATCCCAAATTGGGATTTTGGACGTTTAAAAGCTTGATATAAAGATAATTTACTTTACATTTCTCTTACTACATGCAAAAGAGAACATACATTATAAAGAAAAAAGTAAAGATGAGGATGATTTGTTTCAAACACTTCCACACATTTTCATGAAATATGTAGTAGATATTAAGAAGTTAGGTGCTTTCAATATCAAACAGTTACAGGAGTTGGTTACCAAAGAAACTGTGATGGAAGCACCTGACAGATGAAATCTGGAGATGGCTAAGTAAAATTAGTGGATTGCAGAGGTTTCCCCAGTGACCATACTCAACCAGGATCAGAAAACCACAGGATTGGGACTCAGCCTTCTTGGGCTTTCCTCCTGCTTTGCTGTGAAAAATAGGAATGCACTTAATCTCTCTTTACCTGTCTTACCTGCCTCAACAGGGATTATGAACATCATATACAATGACAAATGGTAAAATAACTTGAAAATGGAAACTTCTGTATGGTTTTGTTGTAGTTACCAATTAATTCTGGTTCATAATACAAAGAGTTTAAATGAGGTTCATTTTTTTCTCAGCAAATGGATTCTTTCCTCTGTTATGATAATGTTCTATTGATAATATTTATTTAATTAACCAAAGCATCATGATTTGTCCACAGATGAATGGTAAGTAACGGCTGCTGCTGGAGCCCAGGCAAACCGGATTCACAGCCTGGAGTGCTTCCTCAGGATCTTCAGGTCACCTGAATTCAGTGCTGCTTGGGACTTCACTTCCTCTTTAATTTTGCATAACTATCCTCTTGTTCAGTTTCTCTTCAAAATAGTCAAGAGAGATGACCTGGCTTTAGTACCTTCCTATAGCTTCCTCATTAGTCGTGGACCTTTTGTTCCCATATGGCATCAGCATCTGGGTCCCAGCCTATATCCTATAGATTGTACAGGTGGCTGCAGAGAAGAGGATGTCCCCTAGTTTATGTCAACACTCATGTGTGCAGACCAGCTCGGGTTTCCAGGGAAGCTCTGTACTCTGGTGGCCCCAGGAGCTGGGGAAGTTGCCACAGGAGATCCCTGCCTGGAGTGACCACAGAAAGCCAGCTACACTCTGGAGCCTCAAGTGGCTACAGGCTCTCTCTGAGGCACCAGACCTCTCTATCTGGGTTCTGACTCACAAAGTCAGGCTTAGATCCCCAGGGCCTACCCAAGACAGCCCAGAACTCCTTGAGGGAGCCCTAGAACTGATCAGTGCCCAGAGGCATCTTCCAGACTGAGCTGCACAAGCCATTAGCAGGCCTTGGGGAAAAGCTGCAATTATCATAAGCCATCTGTTCCTCATCTGTGTCCCTGGGGTTCTTCTGGGGCATCTCTGGTGTATGGTGGAGCTTCTGTGATAGAGGACTGTTCTTAGCAATTAGCTCTATCTGCCAGAGGGGCACTAGCAGCTCTTTTTCCAAGGCTGAGGCTATCCCTTGTAGAGTTCTAATTGTGAAGTCAATTTCATTCTCATCATTGTAAGTTCCCTTGAAACACTACTTCCTATTTTAAGGCCCAGCAAAAATGTCACTATGTTTTTCCTTAGGCTCCCAACTTGAACAGAATAAATTACTCCATAAAGTGCTGTGTGCCATAGCATTTTTATGTGTATCTCTAGTGAAACTTAACATACAGGCATCTAAAATGTGTCTGCCTATGTGAATAATACGTGTTTATTAACTTAGTTTCCCCAAAGGACAGTAAGATGGAGATCAAAGACAGAACTATTATATTCCTAGTTAATTATTTCAACAAATTTATTGAGAACCTACCAACATGTTAGACACGAGCATGTCCCAAATATGCAATTATGGAAGAAGACACATAGTTCTTATCTTCAAGGAGCTTATAGTATCTTCTACTTTCATGCCTTGGTTCTTCAATTCATTTTTGCTGTCCCTGACAAATTGAGTGTTGCTTCAGGAGATGTTGAGCTGAGCCAGACCCTTCCTCCTCGCTTACCCAAGAGGTGAATGAACACCCATGGAAAGGTGTGGCTGGTAGTGATGGTAGAAGCAGCAGATAGAATGGCAGAACTGTGCCCTGCTCTGCTTGTACTCAAAATGATTGCAGCATATCCAGTCTCCCCAGTTCTCCCCAAGGGGAACCCTAGATGAGCTCCTAGATGGTGGCCTTATGCATCTGGCTAATGACAGGTCGGGTCCTGAGAACCTAGGCTGGTTAGAGCCAAGGGGTTATGGGAGCTCAAATCACAGAAGCCAAGGCCATTTCAGATCCAATGGGATGGACAGTGAGACATGAACTTCCAAGTTTAGAGGCAATATTGGATAGGGACGGAGCTTAGAGTTGCAGGAATGAAGTTGGAGATTAAGAATTAGTAGTTATTGGATTCAAGAGTTTTGTAGTGAAAAGATCTGGGATGTCCAGAGCTCTCTGTTCTTGAATTGCTTGGCTTACTTAAAGATACCGGGCTGGGCCCAGACACTGATTCCTAGTTCCTGTGGGTTCAAAAAAAGAATTGTAAAATGTAATCTCTGCCCCTTAAGGAACCTATAGCCTAGCTGTGAGAGAAGAATCATGTTTAAAAAAATAATGGATTAAGATGAGATTGAATTTAATCAAGGACTAGAGGACTAGATAAAAGGACAGGTGAAAAAGGTTGGGTCAGTGTGAGACAAAGGCTTGGGAAGGCTTTTTGGGCCTCAGAGCAAGGCAAGTTTCAGAGATCCTGGCTCATTCACAACCAGTTATCCTTGTCAGGCAGTCCCCACTCATGCCAGGAACCCCAGTGAAGTCTGTGCTCAGGCCACAATTAACATGAACAAAGGTTAAGGACAACAATAGGATGCTCAGTAGAATGCAGCCTTAGCCTTAGTCAGTTCAACTTCCCCCCTTTGAATACCTTGGGAAGAAATCTCATTTATCATGGAAATATTCCCAGCTCTCATACTTGAACATGGGAAAGCCAAGAGCTCCCCAAACCCTATTGTTGCATAGCAGTGGGGGACAGAAATGGGTGCTGCAGATGCAAGGTTGGCATTTTGCTACATTTGGATGGCACAAGTGGATTGGCCGTTGGGACTGGGCAAGTTTCCTAGCTCCACCTGGGGCCTGACTCACCCTGCCTGCCTCCAGTGCCCTTTCTGTGGCATGTTTTCTGTTCTGCTAGATTACCCTGCACTGGCTGAATAGACGACCTCTCACCACTGAGATCCGTGCAGGCATGCATCTCTTGGCACTAAATGGGAGCCCCATGTCTCCTGGTGCCTCTGCCCAGAGCAAATATCTCCCCAGGTCCTGCCCATTTCACGCTTGCATTTGTGTTAGGAAGCGTAGAATTTTGAGTTTCTCCAAGGCATGAAGTAAAATGTTCTCATCAGTAACTGACTCTTCCTGTTTTTCTTTTGCCATAGGAGAAAGCTGGATAATAAAACTTGTGATTTATTTGGACCAGCTGCATTAAGAATTGACAGTGATGATTTGATTCCAGCAATGCTTTATCTCTTCCTCTGCCTTTTGACCATTCCTTCTACCTGTGCCCCATTAATCACTAATCCCTTGAAGAGTATAAAAGAGTATACATGAGCTAAAATCTCAATGGAATTACTATTATCACCATAAAATTTTGTAAGACTTTCAAAGTGTTTTCTGAATTTTGACCAGAAGGTCAAAAAGTCCAGACAACTTACTGTTTCACCTTTTAACTGACTGGCTGACTTACCCTTAATCAGGTGTTTTGAGGAGACCCTGCAATTGTCTGTACAGTGATGGTGTTTGCTGATTGGTTGATTCATTCATTCAACACATGTTTATTGGGTGTCTAGCATGCTCTGTTCTAGCTATTGGGATAGAGCAGTGAATAAAAGAGAAACCTGCTCTGATTTAGTGGAGCAAGATAAAAATCAAAGGATACAGAGTAATTGGTTGTTTGAGCATGAGAAGTGCTCTGGATAAAAATAAACCAGGGAAGAGGGTGTAGGCTGCTAGTTTGGGCAAGAAAGTAGGGAAAACATTTCAGTTTTAAATATTGTCATCTGGAAAGGCTTTACTGAGAAAGTGACATTAGAGCTGTCAACCTAAATAACAAACAGAGAGAGGCTCTCTAAAAGAAAATGATATTTATTCAGGAATAGGGCATTGCAATGTGAATTTGCCTGCCATGGTGAACTGTGTGCACATCCAGGGAGGTAAAGGAAAACAAAAGTTTCCAAAGGAAAAATGAGGAGTATTACATAATTGTTTTGAGATAAATTATCTTTGGGTACAAAGGTCAATAACAAGAGTGACACCAGTCTGAGGTTGGACAGGCAGTTGCTAAGCAGATAGTTCCCTGCAGAAGTATTTTTTGTGTGAGGTTGTGATGGCCTTTGCGCAAGGTTTCAGTTTTTCAGCCATTCATGTTGGTTCTTGTTATCAGGCATACAAGCATGAGTATGCCTTCATGGCCTTCCCGGCTCTAATTTTTGTTTGTTTGTTTGTTTAACACAAGTGACTCCACTTTGATTCTGACAACTTTCCCAGAGCAAAGGCTTGAAGGAGGGGAAAGAGTGAGCAATGTGTATCACAGGGAAGAGTGTGCCAGGCAGAAAGAGTAGTAGACACCGAGGCCCTGAGGCAGGAGGTGCTGGTGTGTGACAAACAGGCCGATGATAATATTAGCACACACATGCACAGCACTTCCTATGTGCCAGACACTGTTTTAAGGGCTTTACATTTATTATCTCAATGCCCATTTCCGATTTACAGATGAAGAAACTGAGGCACAGACAGGTTACATCACTTTCCCAGTGCTACTTGGCTAAAGTGGTGGAACCCAGTCAGTCTGGCTCCAGAGCCTGTGGGCTTACCCCCTCTGCCCTGCTGCTATGTCTGGTCTTTGGGCAATGTGGAAGGCACTGCTCACCACACTGCACTGTGTCCCTTCATCTGAGGAGAAAATGTTTTTCTGATCTTAACATTGGCATTCGTTGTGCTTGTCCTGAGCCACTGGTTTATTTCAATCTCATGAACACTGTGATCTGTGATGACGATTGCTGATCATGATTTTATGTTGGCCACTGAGTACTTAAAAGCCCACTCATTTCTTTTTCTTTCTTACTTCATGTTGTTGTATTTTGTATATCATTTTAACTACCTCATCCTTTTAGAAATGAGGAGTGATAAATAAATAAAAATACAGTTTAAAAGAGAGCGCAGCATACTTCGCAGTTGGGAACTGGGAAGCAAGCGGCCTGGCTCTGGGAAAAGCCACCCTTCAGCTTGGCCTCGTGGGATGAGGACTCCCATTTCTCCACACTCCCAGCCACCGCCCTTCTCCCCTTGCTCATACTCAGGGTTTCCTCCGGAGCTGGGCGAAGAGGAGAGAAGCAGGCTTCTCCCTGAAACCACTGCCTACACTGACTGCAGCAATGCTTGTGGCCACGTAGCATGGCAGTTGGCAGCATGGACTGAGATCAGACAGACAGCTCATACCCTGACCATCACCTGTCTAGGGGCTGACGCCTCAGCTTCTTCATCTGTAAAATGAAGATTAAAAAAATAATGCCTACCTCTTAGAGTCACAAGGAGTAAGTAAGATAATGTTCACATGTAAAATGTATAGCATAGAGCTGATGCATAAAAACATTGGAAATCTTGGCTGCTGTTGTTATTATTTAACACTCTTTAATTAAAAAAAAAACACCCCTGGGCTTGGTTGAGATCTGGCTTGTCATCATCTCCAGTCAAATGCCCTGTGGCACCTCTCTGTGGTGCTGACCTCTGACGCTTTGGCTCCCCAAATGAAATAGCCTACAGAGATAAAACAAAACCAATATGAATAGTGGATAAAACCAACAACCACAGCCAGGTCTCAACTTCCTAAAAACCTGAGTAATGCTAAGTACGGGGCTGCACAGAGATGTAGGGAAGAGAGGACGGTGAGGAGGGAGCTGTGTCAGGAACCGCCTCTATGTCATAAGCTGGTGTCCTTCTTCCCAGTGCCTTTCGGCTTTCCTCAAGAATAGTCTGGGCGTCTCAGAAAATTGTCATTTACTTTTTAAGGATTGTTTCAAGTTTTGCAAGAAGAAAACGATCTAGCTAAAGAGGCTTCAAAAGTCCAATTAAGTATATTTTAATTAATTGTGTTAGAATAAAAGAAAGGCTTTTTCAAATAGCTCACATACTTGATAATTTTTTTCACCCTATAAATGTGTTGAACCACTGACCTTTGTAGTGAGAGGTGGTGTGGTAGAATGCGTGGGCCGACTCCCAGCTGTATGAACAGCTGTATAAACAGCTGTGCAGTTGCAGGCTGTGTAAACTTTGGTCGAGGCTCAGGTTCCTCATCTGTAAAACGAGGACAACACCTTCTTCCCAGGGCTGTTGAGAGGACTGAGGGGCATGATATGTGGGAAGGCTCCTAACACAGAATAGGCTTTCAATGATGTTAGTCTGATTATTTTGAAGCCTTTTCTTCAATTATTTCAGTTTTTGCCACATCATGAGAACTGCTTAATTATTCAGAATTTTCATATCCAGTTTATGGCTTATCAAAACTCTTTGCTAATAGGTCTCTCTCCTGCTGACTTTTAAAATTGCAATATAACTACATATCAGTACGTCAATTATGAGAAAAGCAAATGATTCAACATCGATATTGCCGAATGCCTTGATAAATGGTTTTGTGAAAATGAGTTTGAAATCATAGTTAAAATTAGCAGTTTTTAAATGTTTATTTTATCTATAGACAGATTTCATAAGTTAATGATTTTCTCACTTTTAAGACTGTTTTTTTTTCTGATTATGCAATTATCACAAAAATGTGAAGATCAGAATAAAATCACTCAATCCCATTGCCCAGAAATAACCCCTAGTAAATTTTAATTTTTTCCCTTTGATATGCATAGTTCTTTATATTACTTTCACCACTTAAAAGCATATCCTAAGTATTCTCCCATATCGCTAACATTTAAATTACTTTCATAATGGATGTACTGAGAGGTACGTAATCATTTTCCTAATTTAGACAATAAAGCTCTCCTAAATCTCTCCACAAGAAATGGTTTTGAACATAGGTTTTTGTTTGCATTTCTGATTAGTGTCTGATGATAAATTCCTGGAAATAAAATTACTGGATCAGTCTCAGGTATGTATTGTTGTAACAAACCACCTTAAAACTTAGTGACTTAAAGCGATCATTTGCTCCCAATTTTGCAATTTGGAAAGGGTTCCTTGGGAACAGTTTGTCTCTGTTCCACGTGGTGTTTGCCGAGGTAGCTTCACTGGGGCTGGAGATCCACTTCCAAGGTGGCTCACTGACGCAGCTGACAAATCAGTGCTGCTGTTGGCTGGGGACCTCGAATATCTGCCAGATGGGCTTCTCTCCTGGGTTCCAGAAGGGAGGAAATGGAAACTGCCAGTCCTGTTAAAGGCCAGGCACAGAACTGGCACACAGTCTCTTCCACCATGCTCTACTGATCAAAGCAGTCACAGGCCAAATTCCAGAGGGTGGTTAAAATAGGCTACACCTCTTTCAGGGAGAAGTGACAAAGAATTTGTGGTAATAATGGATTTACCACAGTTAAAGAGAGGATTGTTGGGCTAGGAGCGGTGGTTTATGCCTGTAATCCTAACGCTCTGGGAGGCCGAGGCTGGAGGATCCCTTGAGGCCAGGAGTTTGAGGTTGCAGTGAGTTATAATAATGACACTATGCTCTAGCTGGGGTGACAGAGTGAGACTCTGTCTCAAAAGAAGATTGTTAGAGGGTCTTCATACACATCACCAAATCGCTTTCCAGAAAGGTTGTGTTGAGAATGCCCGTCATCACATTCACCCACATTGAATATTAAAATTTCTAAAAACCTCTACTTATTCAATAGGTAACATATGAGATCTCATTTTTCACTTTGAATTTACTTGGTTATTAGTGAGCTTCTTGATAAAATTCGTATTTCTTCCTTTGTGAATTGTCTGCTCATTTGGGGGGCCAATTTGTTTAAGTGTTAAACAATTATATAAAATTACTTGAGGCCGGGCACGGTGGCTCACACCTGTAATCCTAGCACTCTGGGAGGCTGAGGCGGGAGGATCCCTCAAAGTCAGGAGTTCAAAACCAGTCTGAGCAAGAGCAAGACCTCATCTCTACTAAAAATAGAAAGAAATTAATTGGCCAATTAAAAATATATAGAAAAAATTAGTCAGGCATGGTTGCGTGCACCTGTAGTCCCAGCTACTTGGGAGGCTGAGGCAGAAGGATCGCTTGAGCCCAGGAGTTTGAGGTTGCTGTGAGCTAGGCTGATGCCACTGCATTCTAGCCCGGGCAACAGAATGAGACTCTATCTCAAAAAAAAGAAAAAAAAAAAATTAAAAAAAATTACTTGAGTTGTTTATGTATTATTGACAATAAGGAAGTGTCACATTTGTTGTAAATATTCCTTTCATTTTTCTTAATTAGAAATCAAAAACTTTTTCCTCTTAATTGAGAAAAAAATTGGACAAGATTATTTCCTATTAAAATCAAATGATTTTCATAAAGCTTGGCTGCCATACATTGGTCTCAAAACAATGATATATTTTACTTTTTTTTTTTTTGAGACAGAGTCTCACTCTGATGCCCGGGCTAGAGTGAGCCACCACGCCTGGCTATTCTACATTTTAATAAAACATTTTTAGTCAATTTTAGTTTTTACTCATTTAACATGTCAACAGAAACCCAGAAAATAGTATGATTTATTAATTATCTTCATTCTGAAGGAACTGAATACAAAAGAGTTTGGATTGGATGACTTTATCAGAATGAAAACGGAGGAACAAAACTGTGTTATCATCTCTTAATTTCATCTTTGTACCTTAGCTCCCTGGTGGGAAAGCCTCTTAACCTCCCTGAGCCTCACTTTTCTCAATTGTAAAATGGGGTAACAGCAGGGATACTGTGAGGCTTAGAGATGTTTATGAGGGGCCTAGCATGTGGTGGTATGTACCATCATTATTCACCTAAGTTTGCCCTTGTGAATCTAGAAAGCCCTTATTTTCAGAATATCAGACTTAAGTACTATGGATGGCTTGCCAGGCATGGATTTGAGTTTTGTGTGTGCCATTATTCAGCTCACCTCATTTAGTGTCCATTATAATGGGCAGTTTTCACACAGTGTGTTGCACAGTGGCACAAACTGGATACCTTGTCCCAGTGGCACATCACTAGTGTCAGGCCACAGCTGGAGCCAATGTCTGTGGAGCACACTGCATGGCTCTTGGAGAGCTTCGCGGCAATTTGGTGTCCAATCTTAACATTTTGAGGGTTCTGTGGTAATATTATGACTAATAATACCTTTTGCCACTTGGCAGTTTTCATAGGACTTTGATGTGTTTTATCTTTGATCTTACAGACACCCTGGGAAGCCAGCAGCTCAGATATTATTTCCCTTTTACCCTGAGAAAGTGAAGGCTTGAATGGGTTATGACTTAGCCAAAGTTGCAAAGCTAGTAAGTGCCACGCCCAGCACCAGATGGCTCCTACAGGCCCCATCCAGAATTTTCCTATTTGGTTGTATATTGCCTAGCTCTGCACCAAGGACATTGCAACAGATGTCTCTAAAATGGGGAGCCATACAGGATGGATTTATTTATTTTTTCTGTCTTGCATTAAAATGGGCAAATTACTTAACCTCTCTATGTCTCAGTTTCTCCATCTATAAAATGAGAATAATAATGATGGCTAGTTCATAGGACTGTTGTGAGACTAAGTGAGATCACCTGTGTGAAGCACTAGCACAAGACCCTGCTCCAAAGTGAACACTAACCAAAGTCCCTGTTCTTACTTGGTGTGATCTGAGAAACTGAAAAGCTTACCTGCCTGCTTACCTTCAAAATGTCTGTGCTCCTGGCCTTTCCCTGTGCTTTGGACTTTGGGCACTGGTTTCAGGAAGGTTTTGTTGTAAGAGAATCATCTTCCATGGGAGAAGCAGTCATTCACTGGGAGTGTCCTTCAACCCATTATCCCAGTTTCTCAGATCGGCCCTGAGGGAACAGAGCAGAACACAAGACAGGTGAGTATTGATTGCTTTGAGATTTCTTTTCTTTTTTTTAAATCAACTATTAACCACTCTTAACATTTTGGTGTATTCCCTGCCCATCTTATATAACCTTTAGAAATTGGAATCATATTGTATAAAGACTTTTTGTAATTTGCTTTCTTCAATTCATGTTTATATAATCCTGGCATCTCCTTAGAAATCCTGAAAACTTCCTTTCATGGTTGCATTGGATTCCATATGTGAAGGTGTTATTATTTAGTATCAGTTTGGTATGTGGGACAGTTAGTTTTGTTTTCCTATTATAAATAATACTATAGTAAATATCCTTTTACACAAATCTTTGATATCTTCTCTGATTATATCCTTAGAAATAAATTTCTAGAAGTGGAATTACTAAGTAAAAGAGCATATGTAGTTTGGGAAACATTGCTGAACTGATTCCTGGAAAGTTTTATCAACTCCCACCAGCAGTGTATGTGAATATCAGGGATCAAAACATTCAAGCCTTTCCACATTTTCTCCTCACCAACCATTCTTCCCACCCTTCATTCTAATGTATTCCTAAAAAAGTCTCTGCTTTAGATCTGCCCTTGGTTCCAGCCACATTCATTTAGTGACTCTTAAACATGCTTCATGGGTATCATCTCTAGGCCTTTGCCATACCTTTCCGGAAATGTTTTCCTCCTCTTTTTTATTTTTTCATCTCTGCATTATATATTCTTTTTTTTTTTTTTGAGACAGAGTCTCACTCTGTTGCCCTTTCTAGAGTGCTGTGGCATCAGCCTAGCTCACAGCAACCTCAAATTCCCGGGCTCAAGCAATCCTTCTGCCTCAGCCTCTGGAGGAGCTGGGACTACAGGCATGTGCCAGCTAATTTTTTCTATATATTTTTAGTTGTCTGGCTAATTTCTTTCTATTTTTAGTAGAGATGAGCTCTCCCTCTTGCTCAGGCTGGTCTTGAACTCCTGACCTTGAGTGATCTTCCTGCTTTGGCCTCCCAGAGTGCTAGGATTACAGGCATGAGACACCGCAGGCGTGAGCCACCATGCCAGGCCTGCATTATATATTCTTAAGTCAAGTCCCCAGGTCACATGCAAATCTTTCCTGATTGTCTGATTTAGTAAACTGTCCCGCCCCCAAATCCCCTCAACCCAACACTGTCTATGCCACTCATTTGACACTCCTCACATGCTGCCTTATCTATGAATTCTCTTTATATGTATTCCTATGTTGGCTCCTGAAGAACTTGCCTGGTACAAAACTACATACACCTGAAAGTCCCTTATATTTGCCCATAACATACATAAATGTGGCTTTGCCTCTGTAACTATATTGTAATACACATATGCATGCATAATGTGCTTAATAAAACTCCATTCCGGGGTCATAATGAAAACTGAAATTGAGTGTGGGGTAACTGGCCCACCAGATCAAACCCTCTCCACTGTTCCAGTACCAACAAAAAACAGGTATCCCAGTCAGTGGTTGGGAGGAGCAGGGTAATATATTTTGTTCTTGGTGCTACAGGAGATGGCTCAACACTGGACCTGGCAGAGGGAGGTCCTGGGTGGAGGTCATGGGATTGTCTTCAGCAGGACAATTAGAATCATTAACTGTAGTTGAACAACAATTGCCTGAAACTGAGAACCCATCCTTTAAAAGCTCTGTATTTCTTCTTATTATGAGGACGATGTCATTTTTCAGACAGTAGTCTCCATCCTCCTCCTTTGCGGGCAAAGTAATAAACTTCATTTTCCTTCTCCTCAAACCAGTTGTCCTTGTTCTTCTGATGTGGCCTTGGGGACAAGTGCCAAACTTTTGGTAACACCAGCTACAAAGGAGGCTAAAGCAGGAGGATCGCTTGAGCCCAGAAGTTTGAGGTTGTTGTGAGCTGTGATGATACCACTGTACTCTAGCCCAGGCAACAGAGAGACCCTGTCTCAAAAAAAAAAAAAAAAAAAAAAAGAAAAGAAGAAGAAGAAGAAATAGAATATATAAAGAACTTCCAAACTCAACAGTAAAAAAACCCAACAGTTCCATTAGAAAATGGGCAAAAGACTAAGACAAATATTTCACCAAAGAGGAGATATATATGGCAAATAAGCACATAAAAAACAGTTCAACATCATTAGACATTACAAAAATGCATATTGAAACTATGACAAAATATCATTACTCACCTATTAGATGAGATAAAATAGTGATAATACCGAATGCTGGAGAGAATGCAGAGAAACTTGATTTCTCATACATTGCTGGGAATGTCTAATGGCACAGCCACTCTGGAAAGATAGTTTGGTAGTTTCTTATAAAGTGAAACATGCACTTACTATAATGACCCAGCAGTTGCACTCTTGGGTGGGCATTTATCCCAGAGAAATGAAAAGTTATGTTCACATAAAGATCTGTAGACAAATGTTTATGGCAGCTTTTATTTGAAATAGCCCCCAACTGGAAACAACCAAATTCTGATACATCTATACAATGGAATGCTACTCAGCAATAAAAAGGAATGAACAACCGATACCTGTGACAACCTGGATGGATCCCAAGGGCATTATGCTGAGTGAAAACCAATCTCAAAAGGTTACATCCTGTGCAATTCCATTTCAATAATACTGTCAAAATGACGAAACAACAGAGACGGAGAGCAGATTAGTGGCTGTGAGGGGACAGGGACAGGCATGGGGAATGGGTGTGAATATGAAGGGATTTCTTTGTGAGGGTGGGACAGTTCTGAATCTTGCCTGTGGTAATGACTATATAAATATATACATGGGATAAAATTGCATAGAACTGCACATACACATGCACACAAATAAGTGAGCATGTGTAAAAACCAGTGAAAATTGAACAAGGTCTATAGTCTACCTAACACTATTATAACAATGTCAGTTTCATGTTTTGATATTGTGCATAAGATGTCACCACTGGGGGAAGCAGGGGGAAAGAGTACAATGACTCTATGTACTATTTTGCAACTTCCTGTGAATTTATAATTAGTTCAAAATAAAAAGTTAAAAAGAACTAAGTGGTGAATAAAAGTGCTCATGAAAATACTTAGAAATATCTGTATTTTATTAATAATTTGAATAAAGGCAATAATGATTTTGAACATAAAAACAAAAGTGTTACATTAGGCTCTGCTGAACATTCTAGGTGAGTAAGAGGAAGTCCTTGCCCTCTAGGGGCATAAGGGTACAGGGAAGATAGTTTAGTAAGTGGCACATTGTCTATTGGGAAGTGAGCGTGTATATACAACCACCTATAATCCCTGAGTTGAAAAAATTGAGTAATTCCAAGCAAAGTGAGGCAGGAATTTAGAGTAGGAGATTTTTTTTTTTTTTTAGAGTAGGAGATTTTAAAGTGGTCTGGGTGGCTGGGGAAAAATTTCTTGGAGGAGGTGACTTCTGAAGCGGCCCTTAAAAAGTAGATTTGAGTCTGAATGTACAAAATAAGGAAGCTTTCTGTGGACATCTTAGATTTTTTGAGGGGGTAGTATTTTCTTAATCAAACTTCTACTTTGTCTCAAAGTTTATTCTTTCATGGCTTTAGATTCTGAAGCTAGATTGTGTTTATATACAGACATGTAACAGAAGAAATGGCTTACAAAGACAGCAGAAATGTTTATGTCTCCCTAAAGTATCTCCCATTCATTTTGGAGAAATAGGACCTGCATCCCTGCCTCAGGCCAGCAGTGAGGAGGGCCAGGGGAGTGTCCTTTGTTCTTTGTACCACAGAAGATGGGATTAATCTGGACAGAGCTCATGAGATTCTCTTAAGTGAAGATGGGATGAATCCAGGTGGCAGTCACAAGGGAAAGATGTTTTAGTTAAAGATGGGACTATGGGATTAATCAGAATCTTTAAAAGCTCTGGACTTTTGCTCAGGAGGGCATTGGTACTTTGAGATGGGAGTCGGCCAACCTCCTCATTTGCTGGAAAATTAATAAACTCTTCTTTTCTTCTCAAACTTGTCGTCATTCTTCTGATGCAGTCTTGGGGACAAGTGCTGAACTTTCGGTAACAAACACACCTTGTTTTACTGCATGTCTTTTTATTGCACCTTGCAGATATTGCATTGTTTAAAAATTGAAATTTTATGGAAAACCTGCATCAAGCAAGTCTATTGGTGCCATTTTTCAAACAGCGTGTGCTCTGTTTGTGTCTCTGTGTCAAATTTTGGTAGTTCTCAAAATATTTCAAACTTTTTCATTATTATTTCACCTGTTAAATGCTACAAGATTTGTTTACATGTCTTTTTCTTTACTTTTTAGAATTAAATAAATTGATGCATAGAAAATTATAGAGAGGTAGGTATAGACATGCCTTGTTTTATTGTTATTCACTTTATTGTTCTTCACAGATATTATTTTTTTAATAGTTGAAGGTTTGTGGCAATCCTGAATCAAGCAAGTCCATTGGCACAATTTTTCTAACAGTATGTGCTCACTTCATGTCTCTATGTTACATTTTGTTAATTCTTGGGATATTTCAAACTTTTTCATTATTATTATATCTACTGTGGTGATGTGTGATCAGTGATCATTGATGTTACTATTGTAATTCTTTTGGAATGCCATAAACAGTGCCAATATAAGAAGGCGAACTTAAATAATATGTTTGTGTGTTTTGACTGTTTGACCGACCTGCTATTCTCTTATCTTTCTCTCTCACTTCAGATCTCCCTATTCCCTGAGACAAAACAATATTGAAAATAGGCCAATTAATAACTGTGCAATGGCTTAAGTGTTCAAGTGGAAGAAAGAGTCACATGTCTCTCACTTTAAATCAAAAGTTACAAATGGTGAAGCTTAGTGAGGAGGCATGTTGAAAGCTGAGATAAGCCAAAAGTTAGACCTCTTGTGCCAATCACTTAGCCAAGTTGTGAATGCACACAAAGTTCTTGAACAAAATTAAAAGAGCTACTCCATGGGACACATGCATGATAAGAAAGTGACAGAGGTTTTGTTGATATGGAGGAAGTTTTAGTGGTCTGGATAGAAGATCAAACCAGCCACAGCCTTCCCTTAAGCCAAAGCCTAATCCAAAACAAGGTTCTAACTCTCTTCCCTGAGAGAAGGGAAGAATGTGCAGAAGAAAAGGTGGAAGCTAGCAGAGGTTGGTTCATCAGGTTTAAAGAAAGAAGCCATCTCCATAACATAAAAGTGCAAGGTGAAGCTGCAAGTGCTGACGTAGAAGCTGCAGCAAGTTATCCAGATGATTTATCTAAGATAATTGATGAAGGTGGTTACAATAAACAGCAGATTTCCAATGTGGATAAAACAGCCTTATATTGAAAGAAGATGCCATCTGTGGCTTTCATTGCTAAAGAGGAGAAGTCAACGTCTGGCTTCAAAGCTTCAAAGGCCAGGCTGACTCTCTTGTTAGGAGTTAACGCAGTTGATCTCCTTAAGTTGAAGCCAAAGCTCTTTAACCATTCTGAAAATCCTAGAGTCCTTAGGAATTGTGCTAAGTCTACTCTGTATATATCACGGTTTACTGAAGTTTTAGATCTGCTCAAAAAAAAAAAAAACATTCCTTTCAAAAGATTACTAATCATTTAACAATGTACTTAGACACCTAAGATGGAGATGTATGAGGTGATGAATGTTGTTTTCATGTCTGCTACCACAACATCCATTCTCCAGCCCATGAATCAAGGAGTAATTTGGACTTTTAAGTTTTGTTATTTAATGAATTTGTAAAAAAAAAAAAAAAAAACACACAGTAAAATGAGGTATGCCTATACTTGGAATGTTGAGAATTAGAAAAGGCTATAGCTGACACAATATAGTGATTCCGCTGACGGATCTGGGAAAATCAATTGAAAACCTTCTAGAAAGGATTCACCATTCTAGATGCCATTAAGAGCATTCATGACTCATGGAAGGAGGTCAAAACATCAACATTAACAGCAGTTTGGTAGAAGTTGATTCCAACTCTAATGGATGACTTCAAGGAATTCAAAGATTCCATGAATGAAGTAACTGTGGGTGTGGTGCAATTAGCAAGAGAACAAGAATTAGAAGTGGAGACTGAAGATGTGACTCAATTGCTGCAATCTCATGATCAAACTTTAGCAGATGAGGAGTTGCTTCTTATGGATGAGCAAAGACAGTGGTTTTTTGAGATGGAATCTACTTTTTGCGAAGATGCTGTCAACATTGTTGAAATGACAACAAAGAATTTAGAATAGTGCATGAACTTAGTTGACAGAGCAGCAGCAGGGTTGAAGAGAACTGAGTCCCATTTTGAAAGAGGTTCTCCTGTGGGTAAAATGCTATCAAACAGCATCACATGCTACAGAGAAATCTTCTATGAAAGAAAGCATCAATTGATATGACAAATCTCACTGTTGTCTTATTTTAAGAAATTGCCACAGCTGCCTCAACTTTCAGCAACTACCACCCTGACCAGCAACCAGTTATCAACATGGAGGCAAGATCTTCAACAGCAAAAAAATGACTACTGGCTGGCTGAAGGCTCAATGATTGTTAGCATTTTTTAGCAATAAAGTATCTTTTAATTAAGGTATATACTTTGGGGTTTTTTTTAGACATAGTGCTATTACACACTTAATAGACTACCATATAGTGTAAACCTAACTTTTATATGCACTTGGAAACCCAAAATTTGCATGACTTGTTTCATTGTGATATTCACATTATTGCAGTTGAGTAGAACCAAACCCCCAATATCTCTGAGGAATGCCTGTACGGTTAAAAATGGCCCACAGAGACTGGCTTGCAATGTGCTTATTTTGAAGCTCAAAGAGATTTTAGAGTCACTTCATAGTTTTTCAAATGGAAGTACCTTTGGAATGGGAGAGTTTTACTTTAAGTCCTGGGTCCTAATGCCATTTGCCGGGAGGTAGTAAACTAAAGTCCTATAGCTGGGAACCCTGCCAAAATATATTTCTTCCAACATTTTAGTTTTTTGTCAGGAAGAACTTGAAAAATAAATTGAAATTGAAAACCAAGTACTGCTGACAGTAAAGAATATTGCCCCAGGTAAGAACGCAACAAACTATTTGCGGGTAATAGAGTCTTAATTCTGTATTTTCTTGCATTTACTTATTGGGCTCTAGCCCAAAGGAGCCAAATCCAAAGAAAGCTAAGTAGCAGATATATATAAACCCTGACCACAGGCAATTTATTCCAACATTTGTTATAACAAGGGACTTACATTTTACTTGGGTCTGCCTTGCTTAACTGGCAAGTATTAACTGTATTACTAATTAATGAAGTTTGACTCTGTCTTTGCAGACACTAATTCATACTCTAGGAGAAGATTGAAATGGCCCTTTAGACAATCTGTGCAGAAAAGATGCCCTTACTGAGCCAACTATTAGAGTGCACATTCAATTACAGCAAGAATCCCAGACATTTAGGTTAAAAGGAGCTCTGGAGATTACCTTATTCAACAGCCTCATCTCACAGGTGAGGAAACAGAGACCAGAAGAAAATGCCCCTTCTTCAGAGAATAAGTGGTTTCCAAGTTGTTCATTCATTTATTCGCTTATTTGTTTGTCCTATATTTTCTGAGTGCCTATGAGCCAGATGTTGCTCTGAGTGCTGGGAATATTGGGACCTGCTCCCAGGCGCTTGCACTGTGTATATACGGAGGAGGAACTAGAGAATACAGAGTAAACTTTTAGATTAACTGGCAATTTCATCACAGTAGTAAGTGCTCTAAAGAAAAGACCAGTGAGGGGAACTCTCTGGTTGGTTCCAGAGAGGGTGATTCAGGGAGGAATTTTTCAAGGAGATGACATTTAGGCTCAGGCCTGAATGATGAAAAGGATGTTAAGATATTGGGGGAAATTGTCACAGGTACAAGAAGAGCTAAGCCCTGAGGCAGGAAGGTGACTGGTGGGTTCAGAGTAGAACACAGCCCAATGTGTAGGGAGGAAGGAGGGCAGACAGATGGGGGGTTTGCAGGCCTTGTGGGCCCAGGTGAAGACTTATGAGGCTGCAGGTTTAAACAGAGGAGTTGAGGGATCTGATTTATAGTTTTTGAATGTGTTGTTGAATGTAATGTGGAAAGGTGTGTAGAGAGGGATGCTAGTTATGGGGCCACCACAGCCAGTCCAGGCAGGAATAATATGGCCTAGAGTAGGGTGGTGGCAGGGCTGAGCGAGAGAAGCAAATGGATTTAGAACACATTTTGGAGACAGAACTCTTTGGAGACAGACTGCATGGATTGGCTGTGGAGCTGAGGGCAAATGAGAGAGTGATTGGAAGGCTGAGGCTTTTGATTTGAGTAAGTATGTAGAACCATTTCCTGAGACGGGAAAGTCCTGAGAGGAGCAGGTTAGAGAGAGCACAGGTAGGGTGAGGAATTAGGGGTCATGAAGAAACAAATTGGTGCTGCATAGAAATCAGAAAAAAAGAGGAGCAATGTGTTTTGATAGGCAGTACATGATAGCCTATTAGGAGTTGACATTTAAGGTGAGATCTAAAAGGTGTGAAGAGCCAGGGGAGAACATTCCAGACGGAGGAAACTGCAGTGGAAAGGGCCAGGGGAGGAAATAGTGTGGCAAGTCCGAAGGACCAAAGGGAGCCCTCATGGCTGGGGGCTGGGAGGGAGGCCGTCGGAGGAGTGGTTTCTATTTTTATACTATAATTTAGATGTGCAGGAAGAAATTTGCCTTTTTTCTCTTTGTAATTGATCTGATTTTTCTCATAAAAGTAGAGACTGAAAGAAGGAACCCAGGACTTTCAACCTGCCAATTAATTATCTCTTTCAGGTGACTCCACCGTCTTTGCACTCATGGCTTCTTCTGTCTGGAATGTTCAGATCAAAGAAGTGATTTGTCTCTCAGATGTATTCAATTGAAGAATTTGTCCCTGGATATTTGTACTAAAACCAAAGTCAAAACATGATATTCGTTAACAGGAAATTGTTCTGATATATGTAGCAAAGGGGAATTGAAAGTATTATTTACAAATCGGTTGCCCCACATAAATGCAGCAAAATGTGAGTCTAGCATGTCATGATGAACTCCTCTCATGGTCTTGCACTTTGCTTTATATTTTTTTCTAATAGGATTTGATGTTTCGGGTACACACTCCAAGATGTGACAAGAAAAGTTGGAATTATTATTCGTTAACCTGAGCATGCTGGAAACCAAGGAGAGGTTGAATGTTATTGTACACAGACCCATGAATCGGAGTAGGTTAGCAGTGTTAACAACGATAGACAACAGTGTATCTTGAAATAAACATCTATCCTTTAGAAAGGTAAAATAAAATGAAAAATTTCACAAAAATAAAACCACTAAAAAGATTAAATTTGACCGACAGGGGTTGATCACAATTGAGGAATTTGACCTGTAGGGATAAACTGTTCAATTGAAGAATCAATTACAGAATATGACTGACAGGGAGAAATTGGTCAATTGACCTGAATGTTCTCCACCATCTCTTCATAATTTTCAGATCTCATCTTAAATGTCAACTCCTGAGTGAGGCCTTCATTTGATGTTCTATAAGAATGCATCTACTCCTATTTTTCCTGATCTCAATACCTATTTTTTTTAAATAAATGATTCCTCACCCTACCCATACTCTCCCCAACCTGTTGTTCTTTAGATGTCCCCCTCTCAGGCATGGTCAAGTTTCCCTGCTTGGTCTTCTTTTCCTTAGAGCACTTTCAGATTTTACTTCTCTTCACTTATTTCTCTCCAAGATGGTATTGGGAGGCTCAATGACCTCTAGGTGGCAGAGAAGAAAAAGGCCCAGTTGTACTGCTCTCCGCCCCGTCTCACGACAATGCTCCTTGTCAGTCTAGCCAGGGAGTGCTGTGCTGCCCTGCCTCTGGAGCACTCTTAGTCCATTCTCTGGGCTCAGTTGGCTTGGAGCTCCTACCTGGAGACTCACCCCAGTCTCAGTTTTCTCTGGTGCCCCTCTTCCTTCTCCCTAAGCTCCTGGAACTCCCAGGTTAAGATTCTTCAGGGTCACCTCACCAATGCCGTGTGGCCTCTTTGCCCACAGAAACATCATCTTCTTTTCACCTCCTTCATGAGGCAGGCAGGAACCCCTAGGTCTATTCCATGATGGCCAGAGCTGAGGAGGGCTCTGGGGAACCAGGCCTGGTCACTACCTGCACTGTGTTGCCTATTTTTACTTTGCTCTGTCCATTCATTGTTTCCGTCCTAAGTGATGACATATTCTCAGAGTAATACTGGAAGTGGCAACAGCTCCTCTACTCTGAGCTTTCCTCTTAACCCTTGTCCAGTCTGGTACCAGCCTCTCTGATAGTATGGGCCGCAGAGGTGTGGTGGTGGTCCATAGCACATATGCATCTGACACTTGGTTTCCCTACCTCTCGTCTCTTTCTACCAAACTCCTTGAGCTGGAAGGGGTAGGTGCCCCTCTTCCCCATATGGTGGTTTTAAAACAAGTCTGCAAATTTCTTGGTATTCTTCCCATCAAGGTGGGTAGTCTTATGTCACTTTACTTAATGCTGGGTGGGCCTTTGTGACTTCCTTGATGAAGAGTATGGCAGAAGTGATGCTGTGCGCTATGATTTGAATTTGTCCCAACCCAAACTCATGTTGAAATTTGAGCCTCAGTGTGGCGGTGTTGGGAGGTGGGGCCTAGTGGGAGTTATTTAGGTCATGGGGTGGGTCCCTCAATGGCGTTGTGCTGGTGTCATGGTAGCAAGTGAGTTCTCACTCTGGCAAGACTGGATTGGTTCCCATGAGAGTGGGTTGTTATACATCCAGGACACTCCTCGAGTTTTCCCTCTTTGCACGTGTCCCTTTCCCCTTTGCCTTCCGCTCTGTTCTGACCCAGCACAAAAGCCCTCACCAGAAACTGACACATGCTGGCACCAGGCTTCTTGAATTTCCCAGTCTGCAGAACCATAAGCTAAATAAACCTCCTTTCTTTTTAAATTATCCAGCCTCAGGTATTCTGTTATAGTAACACAAAATGAACTAAGATACCATGTAATGTGAGGCTAGACTATGAAATGGCCTTGTCACTTCCACTGGTTTCTCTTAGGATTTGCTTTGGGAGCCTTTGGCTTCCATGTGAGGAGTTCAGCTACTCTGAAGCCTCCATTTGTGGAGACCATGTGGAGAAAGAGAGAGACCTTAGGAGTGTGAGCTATTAGCTATTCAAGTGTGCCCTGCCCAGGTGCTGACATGAGCTATGAATCCTTCAAGATGATGCCAGCTTCAGCCACTGTCTGATGACAACAACAAGAGACATCATGGGCAAGAACTGACCAGCCAACCCATTCAATGCCCAGATTCATGAACAAGACTAATGCTTGCCCTTGTTTTAAGTCACTCTTTTGGGATGGTTTGCTAATAGATGACTGGAGCACCCACTCCTCCTGGAGATCATATTCTTGCACCCTGTTTCATATCTTAAGTTATTACTACACTGTAGCTCATCATTAAACCCCCAGGGAGGTTGACCAACCACTCTGATTTGCATTTGACTGAGGGCATTCTCAAAATATGGGATTTTCAGTGATAAAAGTGGGAAAGTTCTGGGCAAGTTGGGATGAGTTGGCCAACCAAACTCCCAGAATTGCCTTTGTTATATAAAGGTAGCCAAAATAATTTAGGTATTTCTGAATTATTGCTTTACTATGAATTTTAAAAAGAAGCAACTTTCGGCATGGAGGTTGACCCTTTGTCTAGGTAGTACTCGCCCTCCTCATGGAATGGGCTACCATTTGGTAAAAATAATTATAGAATATGAAAATATACCTGAAAATATTTTAAAAATATTTAGTAACATACAGATGGAGAAACTGGATCCAGACAGGGTCACTGACTTGACCAAGAGCAAACAGTGACAAAGCCATGATTTGGGATGCAGATATTTGAACTTTAGTCTAGGGCTTTTAGCTCCATATTACGTCATTTCCAATCCTTACCAGTATTTACCATATGAGTATGTTATATTATTTAACTCTGGAAAATCTTTAGACTGAGGGAGAGATGTCTTTACTAGCAAGATAGTCCACCATCTTCCCCCTTAGGCAACACAGGTTAGGCTAAAATCTAATCTCTACCAAGACTGAACAAACTCAAAACAAGAAAATACATCTGCTTAAAACAAAACCCCAAACCAATTTCAGTTCTATTTGGAAATGGAATATTTAACAATTTCATCATAAATGTTAGGGCAAAATTATAATCTCTGATGTTGTTGTCCCAGAAGAAGCCAAGTTAATTTGGGTGCAGATTTTAGGGCTCTTCATGGAAGTGAAGGGTAAGGAGGCTTCCAGCCAGCAGCAGGCTGGTGTAATGGGATATGGAGCAAAGGAGCCTTCCTGGGGTGTCTTTTGGCAAAGAAACCCTGACTGCTTTGACTAATGAATAGGAGGCTGGTAACTAGCCAGGAGGAATGGGAGGGGATAGGTGGGAGGGAGGGTGGAGAAGGAGAACATTACTGTGAGGTCTGATTTGGCAAGAAATTCTTCTATTACCTGCTTGCCCCACCTAAGTTCAGAAAATGTATGTGGTATGCGTGGGTGTGGGCTCTGTGTGTACCTTACAACTAGAGTAGAGCTTTTATCATAGAAGGCAAATAGCTCACTGATATGACTCCAATGACATGACTACCCAAGAACCAAGCCCATCCTTTGCAAGAAGGCTGGGAGGAAACTCTGGGTAGCATGGCTAATGTGGTGTCCAGGCCATGAGTCAAGCACTGATTAGATCCAGCTGACGTGTGAACAGCTGTGAGTTGTGTTTCATATTATGATTACAATAGAAATTCCTATAATTTTGCATAACCCTAGGACCCATGCATGCAAAACTGAAAGTTAAAAAAAAAAAACAAACACCCAGAGTTAAAATTCTTAGGGTGGGATGATATTTTGAAATTTTAAGCCTTTACTTTTCTTCTGTATGTCCTCCTTTTCCTTCCTTCCATTCAAGCAGGTGGTTAAGTCTGTTCTTTGCTTCCATGGAGGGATATGATTGGGAGGATATGGTTGGGAGAAAAGGAAAAATAGTCTGCATGTCTTCCTGGCTTTGGGAGCATAGGTGAGGAGGGTGTTGGTGAGAGAGCATAGAAATAACATATTGGCCAGAAACCCAAAAGAAAAAAGATTTCTCTGAGACCAGAGAGAGATTTCCCAGGGCTGGAAGGAGGGACCATAAGAGGAATAGAGAGTACTGAAGTCCTGGGATGAAAGAAACATGCCCTTGTGAAAGTTTGGGAAATGGAATCACTGATTTTTTTTTTTTAACCTGACAAAGGGAGCCAGGGAATGCTGTGAAGAGAAATTTCTTGTGCTTGTATGCCTAATAACAAAACTATCACCCAAAACTCTGCAAAACCCACAACTTTGCACAAAGGCTATCACAACTTTACACCAAAAAATACATCTGCAAAGACATTTGCTCAGCAACTACCTGTCCATTCCTGGGCTGGCATCACCCTTGTTATTGATCTTTGTAGCTAAGGATAGATTTTTAAAACAATTGTGTAATTCTCTTCATTTTTCCTTAGCACCCTTTGTCTTCCTTTACCTCCTGAATAAAACACATAGTTTTCTATGGCACACGCAATGGTCTATTTTTAAATAAACACCAATTTTTAGAGAACTTCTCTGTTATTTAGGTTGACACTCTAGATAGAGTCTTTCATCATTTATTCATTTGTTCATTCAACTCCTTTTACATCAGGCACTGTTCTAAGAGCAGTGAACAAATAGGGTAAAAATAGGACAAATGCCCTCACAGAGCTTACATTTTAGTGAACATCAAAACATATGAGATTCTAATATGCCAAAAACTGTTCTAAATGCTTGCCATATATATTCTTCTCACAATAACCTCTTGAGTTAGGTAATATATTCCCAGTTTACAAATTAGGAAAGAGTGACATGGAGAAGATACATAATTTGCTGATCTCACAGCTAGAAAGTAGCAGCACTGGAATTTGAACCCAGATAAACTGGCTTCATTTCTCTCAACGGCCGTGGTACGCTGTTGCTTAATTTCTAGGCAGGGCCTTGGTAGGGTGGCAAGACATTGAAGTTACGAAGGCTAGCTGGCACAGTTTGACAAAGACTCCCATGTCCCAGATAGATTAGGGCAGAAGTAGGAAGACCTTGAGATTCTAGGGGCCTCCACTTGGGATGTTGAATGTGTCAGAGGTGGTCTAGCCCCTCGCCTTCCACTGCCAAGATTCTGGGACCACAGCTCAACCAGAGGGGAGGAGCCCTGAAGCCTGAGGCTCTTTTGTTCCTTCCTTTCCCTTCGGGCCTAGCAGGATGGAAACTCAAAATAGAAATTGAGCTGAGTAAAAGAACAGAGACAATAAAATAAAAAGAATTTAAAAAAATAAGATAAAATGTCCAGGTGCAGTGTTATGTGCCTGTAATCCCAGCTCCTTGGCAGGCTAAGGTAGGAGGATTGCTTGAACCTAGGAGTTTGAGTCCAGCCTGGGCAACATAGTGAGACCCCAGTATCAAAACAAAGAAGATAAGATAAAAAGAATAAATATTTTTTGAAACTCTGAGTTTGTGGATTAAAATCCAGGAGAAGTCTGTGGGAAGCATGGATCTAGAAAGCTATGTGTGTAAGATGGAAGGTCCTAATCTCAACTTCACATTTCTCCCCCTAGTATTAGGGCTTTGTCAAAGGAGGACCTAGGATTTCAAAGTTGCTAAAGATGAAAACCTAATCAAGTCAGAATATTCACTCATTTTTTGCAGAGAAATGAATAGATAGAATTTACATGGGTGTGGTGGAGTCTATCAATATTCTATTAAAAAATAAATGCACACTATACAATGTATTTACTTCCTAATCAGTATAAATATATCAGATTATTTGGTTCCCTCACTAAACACAAAATAGGATCTACAGTTGAGTATGAATCCTGCAATATGTGGATTAGAATTGAACTGCCTGGAGTTGGTGCCCTCATCTACACACACTGGGAGAAGATTTTCTCTCTCCTACATGTTACAATGGAGAGACCTAGTAGTTGTGTAAATAGGTCCTGTCCACACAGATGAAAGTCTGTTCAATTTCTCTATGTTCAAAAAAAATAGAAGTCACTGCTAATGCATTGATTTTTAAAGCCAACTTTTCTTAAGGCATGAGGCCATTTCCATTGAATCACTTTTGGTCACTTATGGAGGCTGGAAAATATAACACAAGATCAAGGGGCCGGCAGATTGGCATCTGGTGAGGGCCTGTTCTTCAAAGACGATGCCTTCTTACTGCATCTTCACTTGGCTGAAGGGGCCATCAGGTTCCTCAAGCCTCTTTTATAACGGCACTAATCCCGTTTGTGAAAGTGAAGCCCTCATGACCTAATCACCCCTCCCAAGACCCCACATCTTAATATCATCACATTGGGATTAGATTTCAACACATAAATTTCTGAGAGATGCAAACATTCAGACCATAGCAGCTGGAGGAGTTCAGCAGGCCTCCCTCAATGAGAACACTGCTCAGTGCTGTTCAGGAGCCCCCAGCAGCTCTGGTGTCCACTGTGAAACAACAACAGCTCCATGTATCTGGTCATTTTGTCTGCCCTTTGGAATCAGGCAATGCTGTGGCCAGCTGCTTCCCCTGTGTGTGTTCACATTCACACTTCCAAGGGAGAGGCTGCAACTGGACAGGTTTGCCGCTATCTATCATGAAGATCCCCACGGGGCACTGCAGTGTTCTTATTGATCAAATTCCCTCTTGGGTGAGAAAGATGCAAATACCACTTAGTGATGCACAGTCCTAAAACTGCAGGTTGTGTGAACTGCTCTTGAATGAAGCAGCATCGCTCATGCTTAATATTTTATATAGGTTAGAATGTTTTTATTTTTCTAGATACATACAGAGACATTTTTAACTTAATGAATTTTTGCACATTAAGTACTCCAAATATGTCATTCCCTAGAGAAAACAATTAAAACTTTACACAAATTGATGATGCTTGTTTAATGCAAATTATACTGGTCTTCTTACCTGAAGCTCCCAGTATTCCATGCATGTGATGTGCTTTGGCTAGAGTGTCTAGTGCATGAAGGTCCCTGTCTGTGATCAGTCCTAGGCAGTCACCTGCTTCTCTTTCAGGAGAGGTAACTCTGCCTAATTCCAGTAAGTGTTCCCATAATATCCTGTGCATGTTTCAATTGCTAAATTTGGTTCATGGCTTGGTAATCATTTATATGTCTGCTACCCTACTGGATGTTGGACTTTTCACATCACTTTTATATCTACTATCTTTGTATCCACATAGCAACTGTGATGTCTGAGGCATTGTGAGTCCTTCACAAATATTTGTTAAATAGATTCATTATTGAAGAAAGAACTCATGTAGTTTATTTGAGCACACCATGAGAACTTTGTATCATTTTCTCTCCCCTTCCCCTGGATTGTCAGGAAACTTCAAGCCAAATTTTATGCTCTGTGATAATAACTGCTTTATTGCAATTCTAAAAGATTTTTTACTTCTGTTTTTATTTTTCTTTTAATTAAACTATATTTTCATTGTAAATTATCTCAAATGCTTTTTGGAACTACAAAGAATGTAAGTTATAAACAAATACACTTGACAAATTTTGGTTCATTTCTGATTTATGTTGAAGAAAGATCCAATCGATGATCTTTCCGAAAAATTCCGAAAAATTAAGGAATAATAGCTACTAGATAAACATAGGGAGGTGGTAAGTATTCTGCTTATGACTAGAAAAGGCAAGGGATAATTCGAAGAGTTGACTTTAGATTTACAAACTACACACAGACACATTTATAGGGGGAGAGTTGCTGAAGATGACTTCGCAATGATGGGTATCATGTATGTAGTGGGAAGAACCATGTGTTGAAAAAATTCATTTTACTTTTAGTTATTTATTAGTTTTTTTGATACCTAAGAGAAAGAGAAAAAGACACAAAAAATCCAAATGATCTCTCAGAGGAAATGGAATACTATAACCCTGGCGAGAAAGCTGCATAGTGGTCCAGTTATGAGAAAGGCAGATGTAAGATACAGGTACCAAGGTCAGACAAGCAGAGTCCAAAAGGCACACTCTGTCACTGTGAGAGAAAAACAATATTGGATTTGAGATTGCAGAATGGTTGCCTTGGAGAGTTACAGAGATGTAAATCAACGGGAGTATTATTTTGTGAAGTGGGAAGGGTATTCTTTGTCAAACTGCTCTTGGTTTCGCTATAGGTTTACCGAAAGGCTGAAGGCTAGAGTGAAATGGGAAAACAGAGAACAACAGGAGAGAAAAGAAAAATCAAAATGCTTGATGACAGGGCAGAGCTTTATTTATTAAAGTTTTGCTTTGGAAAATTTGAGAAAGTAAAGAAGTTCAGCATTTTCTTGAGTGAAAACAGAGCATTGGTCTTACTTATAAAGCAAACAGCATTTTCTAGGTGAAAACAAACAAAGAATGAACAAAGAAGCAGTCATTTTACCACCAGGTGAGTCAATATTTACTCTTTATAGTAACCAGAAATACCTGGTTTTGTTTTTTCATCTTACTGGTGCAAATTTTAATGATGAAGATCATTTAGCCTTTAGTAAAAAATTGGAAAGAACTTTTTACAGTGGGGTTTGGTCTTAGAAATGAACTTCAGTTTTAGAGTGATGTGTTCTCATTTAAAATGTTTTTGTTTGTCAAAGTTGATGAAGACACCGGGAAGTGGGAAAGGAACATGCCTGCAGAAAATGCTGGGATCTGCAGTGGGAAAGGAAGCTTGGAGGCAGTTGGCTGGGCTTGGCCTGTGGTGAGAGCTCTTATCCTTGATAGCTATTCTCAGAGGTCACAAAACATTTAGGCTTCATAAAGTTTGAAACTTCCCAAATTCATTATTAGCATTGGATCATGAGGTTTCATATACAAATCCACATTTATGATTTCTCTTAAAAAACCTGGTAACATTCCAGCATAAGCAACTATCAGTAGGAATGGGATAGAAGCTACTCATCTGGGACAGAGACAATTCACTATTGTTCCTGCCCCAATCCCGCTGTTTTCCTCAGACATAGAGACTGAGTGCCAGTTGCCATCCAACTGTATGATTGTACAGCTGTTTGTCTTACAGTAGAATTAGTAAGATATTGGAATATTTCTTATGCCCTTTTGTCTGTATCAAAAGTGTGATAAGATAGATCAAGATGCCACATGATTCCAGAACAATGGGAGAAGGCATGTTTCTTGTGGAAGTGGAGAGTATCCTAGAGATTAATATGCATATAAGACATAGCTATACAGAAATCCCCTGCCTGTTTTACTCATTTACCCCCTTGTAGGCTTTGGGTTTCAGATCTCTGGTTGCGTTTTTGCAGCTATGATCTTATCTTTGGGCACAGATCACCCTTGAGGCTGAAATAATGTTTCCTATCCCAAGAGACAGTCTTCTTTTCTTTCTTCTCAGTGAAACTCTGAGATTTTTATGGTGGCAATGTGCCCAGAGCCAGCTGCTAACATGTTTAATCATGTTTTCTTATTTCTCAGCTTCTGTGGTTTCAAGCCATGTGACTCAGTTCTGACCAATGAGATGGAGGCAGAACATGCTGATGACTTGAGAAATTGAAAAATTTCTCTGAGGAAGGGGATATACAGTTGGTTTGGCCCTTGGTCACTCCCATTTCTTTCTGCTTTGAAGTGGACAAGTTACCTGGAGATGCAAAAACCATCTTGTACCTCTGAGGAGACAGGCACGAGGACAAAAGCCAACTTGTGGAGGATGCTGAGCAGAACCACAGCAAGAGTCTGGACTCTTGGATGCAGTTGTGTAGCTAAACAAACCACCTAGATCTTGTCACATGAGAAGAGTAAACTCTTCATTGTTTAAGCCATGGTCCGTCAGCTTTTCTGTTACTTCAGCCAAAAACATTCTCGATACATTCGTCTTCCCTTCCCTCCACTCATATACACACAATGCTTCCCTCTATTTCTGTACTCGTCACATCTGCCAAATTATGCCAACACCCCAGTTCAGTTCATATTGGACAATATTTGCAAAGTGTATGCTTACACTTGGAATAGAAGGCCTACAAAGATGAATAAGACAGATTGTCTTTAAGATGCTTGTTATCTAGAAGGGAGAATTAGCTACATGCATATACAATTACAACACAAAATAGAATAAGGGCAATGTCATGGAAGAAGCACAGGTTGTAATAGGACCTTCAAATGGGGGAAAGTGATATAAATTCTATCGCACCCACTTCCTGGTTGGAGTCGGCAGGAGAAATTTCTTGGAGAAGTTGCCATTTGAGACTAGTCTTGGATAGACTGGATAGACTTTTAGAAGATTGTTTTCCAAGAAAAGGAAAACAGGAGGAAAGGCAGAAATGCATAGAACATCTTGGGGAGTAGGAGGTCTTCAGCTCCCTGCTCCCATGCTCCAGGCCTACCGGCCTCTCTCGTTCCTCAGGTGAGCCAAGCCCGTCTCAGCCTCCAGCTGTGTGGGTCTCCCTTGCATCTACAGTTGGCTGGCCATGCTGGGAATATTGCTCCCTTAGAGAGGATGTCTTTGAGTAGCCAAACTCAAGTAGGTCCTGCATGTGCTTGTGTCTCTTGCACTGGATTTTTTGCCTTTACAAAACATCGATGCTCAGTTATTCAGCAACTATTAACATTTGCTGAAGACCTGTTGTATTCCAGGCACTGGGCTAGCACAGGTGAATAGTGGTGAATAAAACAGTCAAGTCCTTTGCCATATATTTGGATGGGGGACAGACAATAAATAAACGAAACAAGTAAAATTGTTACCTACTGTGTTAAATGCTTGAAAGGAAAGAAGGGTACTTGACCAGAGAAAAACATGAGAGTGGGCAGGAGGGGATAGGCTCTGTTTATAATACCACACACGTCAGAGGGCTTTGTGAAGATAATAAAGACAGTATATATAAAGAGCTAAATAAAGTGAATGGCATATGTTTACCACTCAAAATTAGTAATTTGTATGTGTTTTTAAGTAAATATTTTATTGAAATACATATACAGGAAAGGACAGGAATCAAGTGTACAGCTTGATACATTTTTACAAATGAAACCCTTGAAGTGTAACAAGTACCCAGATCAAGAACAAAATATTATCGGGATCTTCAAAGCTCCATCATGCCCAGAGCTCCATCTAGTCACTTCCCAACCTCAAGGATAACTGTTATTTTGACCTTTAACTGAATAGAAAAATTTTGCCTGTTTTGTTGAGTATCATACAAATGAAATCATTAAAACATATATCCTTTTGTGCTTGTTTTTTTTTCCTCCTGAAAAACAGTATATTTAACACTGTGGGAAATTTTTTGGACACATTATGTTTATTCATATTTATGTGGTACATGTGAAATTTTATTACATACATAGAATGTACAATGATCAAGTTGGGATATTTAAGGTGTGCATTACCTGAGTATTTATCATTTCCTTATGCTAGGAACATTTCAAGCCCTCTCTCCTAGCTATTCTGAAATATACACTACATTGTTGTTAACTGTGTCACCCTATTCTGCTATAAAACAGAACTTATTTCTTCTATCTAACTATGTTTGCACCCATTAACCAACCTCTCTTAATCTCCCCTCCCACCCACATACCCTTCCCAGCCTCTGATATCTCTCATTCTACTTTTTACCTCAATGCCATCAACTTTTATAGAATATATATTGGGAAAAGGACACCTTCTTCAATAAATAGTGCTGGCGATAACTTGATAGATTTGTCAAAGATCAGTTGGCTGTAAATATGTGGAGTTATTTCTGGGTTCTCTATTATATTCTGTTGGTCTATGTGCCTATTTTTATACCAATATCATGCATGCTGTTTTTGTTACTATATATCGTTGTAATATATTTTGAAGGCAGTTAGTGTGATGCTTCCAGCTTTGTTCTTTTTTCTTAGGAATGCTTTGGGTATTTGGGTTCTTACCATCCCCCTCCTCCATTGTACACCATCCTTTGTTTCTAGACAAGATAAAATCTATTCTTATTTTCAAGGTAGTTTTAAGTGTCCAGATCTTAAGTGCCACATTCAAGGAAATCACATCTTAACTAATTTTGGATGTTGCTTCTCTTCATCGTGTACATGAAACTCCAGCAGATTTAATATTGGCATCCATCATCCAGTCACACCCTTCACAGGGTCTTCAAACTAATCAAATTTGGGCTTCTCCACATTTTCGGTGTCAATAAAAGAAGGTGTGGAATTAGTAGATTCAACGGAGACCTGTTTTTTTCCTTGCCACATTGGGCCCCTGGACACCATTGGATTGGATTTAGAAGATGGGGAAGTATAGATAGTTTTTGGCTTGAGTCTCTTAACAGTAGAGAAGTAGAAGAGAGAGCAAGACCATGAGGAGACCAGTGATGACAGCAGGGCACTGCCAATGGACGTGGTGGTGGCTTTAGCTGGATTTGGGGCAGCTGAAGGACTCTGGGAGGAGTTACTTGAAAGTGTTACAACAGTTGTTTGATTTGAATAGATCTGTGTGGGTAGGACCAATGCCAGAAGCAGCAGCCCCAGCTGGAGCCTGGCCACTGTTGCTCTGCCCATGGCCTCTCCATTGGTGCTTGGTGCGTCTTGCAGGATGCTGGATGTGTGGAGAACCGCTGGCTCCACATGGATGCAGGCAAGATCTATTCTGGTTCTTTTTTGGTTCCATATGAGTTTTAGGATTTTTTTTTCTGTTACCGTGAAGCACGTCATTGGTATTTTGATAGAAATTACATTGAATCTGTAGATTGCTTTGGGTAGCAGGGAAATTTTTTTTAATGTGTAGATTTTGTTGAAAATATTGATCTTCAAAAAAATAGTTTTGGCTCTATTAAAACAGTTAGATTTTATCTAATTAAAATCAGAAGTGTTGATTTTATTGTTGGAAGAAGCTTTCTTTTAAGTCTTAACAGACTTAATTTTTATGCAAATGATTAACTAGACAATATACTAAATATAAATAGTAGCGTAGCAAGAAAATAAATGAGTATATATAATTATTTAACCAGTAGCAGTATCTGGACCACTTTTCAAAGGATTTTTGGATACATAAAAAATGGGAAAATATTACAGTAATATTTTGCAGAATACAAAGGCATTTGATCCTAACTCATCACTATTACTACTACTTTTTTCAATAGAGGTGGCCCCTTGTTATCTCCCATCAATTCACTAGATTTATTATGTGAACCATATCCATGACCATGTTTCCTATAGACAGGTCTTAGAATGCTAACATTTTTCATAGGTTGCTTTAATAAGACACAGGATTTCAGTGTTTATTTCATTCCTGACTCTAGACTTTTCCTTTTTCAGAATTCTGAGATGAGTGAAGCTCTCCTGTTGTTTTTTCCTTCAGGAGGAATAGATGAGCCTGCAAATGTAGAGAGTAGTGCACTTGGCTCCTTGGAAAGGCAATACTATGGAAAGGTGACAAAGAAAGCCATTCTGACACTGAGGTCCCAGGGGCTGGGAGAGCCCAGGATCTGCCAGGGTGGCACCTTCCCTGCCAGGCTGCATGCTCTAGCACCTCGCTGCAGCGCCCTCGCCCTTCGCTGGCACTGCACTCCTGCCCCAGCATTTGCAGCCTCAGTCTTAGCTGGCTGGGCCATGCTGTTGTTGCCTGTGGCTGTAGTTCGTTCATTTTCATTGCTGTGTATTAGTCCATTGTGCAAACCTGTCATAATTTATTTATCCATTTTACTGGTGATAGATTCTATTTTAACGTCTTTTTACTAGGCTGTGGCTCCACAAGGTGTTTGATAGGTTTTTGTTGGCTGCATGGACACTGAACAGGTGGTATAAAGGTGTGGTGATGTGAGCTCATGCTAAAAAAGTTAGTTGGGGTCATATTGTGGAGAAATGTAAAAGTCTAGTAAGAAGTTTGCACTAATTTGTTAGGCAATGAATCTTCAGGGTAGAGTGGTGAAAGGCACAGACTAGAAGCCGGAATATGTGTCTGGGTTTCACTGACAGTCCTACCACTTACTAGCTATGTAATCTTGGGGCAATTCACCTACTATCTCTTTATCTCAGGTTTCTTATCTAAAAGTATCATAAGGTAATTGTGAAGATTAAATGAGTTAACATTTATAAATTGCTTAGGCCAGTACCAAGTAAATTCTACACCAGAAATTGTCAAATAAAATGGGAGTCCACCATTGCTTTTTGAACAGTGAAATGACATTTTTGGAACAAGGTGAGCTGCTGCCATAAAGGTAGGACTGGTGGTTCAGCTACAGCCTCTGCTCTTGTCAGAACGCTGATTCTTACTGACCCAAGGCACGTTGCCTGTACAAGAAATGCTGGTGAGCAACTTGCAGTCAAAGAAAAAAACTTGACAATGGGGATGAGAAAATTACATTTTTAAAGATTCCATCCTTTGCCTTTGCAGACAAATTCTGAATGGGCAGTTTGGAATTATAATCTGTAATTAGAAAATTTTCATCTTTTATAACCATCAGTGAAGGGACTATAGTTATCACAGTGGTAGAATTTCAGACCAGCAGGAGAGGGATTTTTACTGAAATGGCACAATGCAAGATTCTCCCTGTGTAACTTAAGCATGAAGCATGATCTGTTGAGGTTTTCAGGGATTTCCACCGGAAGTTTCCTTCATTGAATTTGTCCCTGTAGAGCTGGGTCTTCTCACTGAAGCCACACTATGGAACAAGGAATACATAGAAGTCTAGGAAGAAGCAGATGCTATGTTCCAAATGAATAATTTGAAGAGTTTAAGAAATGGACCATTTACTGAGTTAGGAAAAGCAACAAGGGATGCTGTAGAACCCTGAAGCTAGCAACCCTGGGGAGGCTGGATCACCCTAGGGCTGGTACAGTGGGAGGAAGGGATTTCCAGAATCAGAGGCAGCTGAGGACCAAAGGTGTGGGTTTGGAAGAGGGTGAATTCAGCCAGTAAGGAATGAGCCATGAGAGTGAATACTTGACTTTTCTCTGACCCCACCCTCCAATCTCTTATCAGTGCACCCATTGTCAAAATCTGTCTGGAAGCCAGAAGGCATGGGAGTCCATTGATGCTGTTCATAAAGATCAGCTTTCCCAAGGCACAGGTGGAGAAGGAGGAGGTATGAACCTGAGGGGCAAATGGCAATGTCCAGCAGAAACAGAACTGTAGCAAAAACCAGACAGCCCACTTGGTCATTTTGAGTAAAGCTAATCTCCTGAAACAACTATAATTAATATTAAAACTAATAACTAGCATGATAAAAACAGTGATTTTTATGTGGGCCAGGCATTTCTTGTGGGCCAGGCATTGTGCTCACTCCATTGCATACTTTATTTTATTTAATCTTCCCGGTATTCCTGTAGCTAATATCATGCCTATATTTCGGATGAGGAAAAACAAGGCTTCGAGAAGTGAAATGAGTTGCCCAAAGTCTCATAGCTCATAAGAAACACCAGAATCAAATTTAGTCCCAGGTTTTCTGAAGCCAAAGTCCATGCGCTTTCACCACTTGAGTAATCTACTGATCCCTTTATTTATGCAGTCACTTTATTTTTTACTCAATTAGATGAATATATTTGCATAAAACTTAAACATTATAGAAATTAGAGAGTAAAAAGTTCAGTTCAGTTCTTCCTACCTTTGTCCCTCAAACCACTTCCTTCCTCAGAAGTTATCACTATTAACAGTGGAGTCTATCTCCTTCTAGACCCTTTTTCCCTGCACCTTTACAAACTTACACATATATGAGCACATGTATAGCTATTTTTGCAGAAAAGGAAAACTGAAGCTTAGAGAAGTTAACTCACTTGCCCAAGGTCTGTTTCTGCTGGACATCCTCTATGAATAGGGTCATTTTGTTTATAATTTTCTCTAACTTCTTATTACTTTGGATTTTTTTTCTTTCACTTTGGATTCCTCTCTCCCATAGTGACTTATTACTTTATTATACTTTGGCTTAAATACATACAGACATATATATAATTAGGCATAAAACTTCCTAGTGCCTTTAGGTGATACACATCTATAAAAGCCAAATAAATTAAAGACCAACACAATTTCAAAATGAAAAATTAAATTGTCAATGTTAATGAAATGCAATTTAATGTTATTGAAATAAAATTGTCAATGGTTGTGTTTAACAATAGGAAGACATTTTATTTCTTACTTGTTGACTTGGTCCTTTTGATGTGAGAGCATGAGGGCCCATCTTTAAGTCATCATCATTAACATTGTTAACTTTTTCCTTTTAAACAGTAAACAACATGCTCTCATTTGACCCTATGACCAATCAATGAAACAGTGCATGCCCAAACAATAATGAAGCATTTTAAAAGGACTATTTACCAAAAATATTTTTCATGTATCTCTACAACTGTATGTTCTGGTAATGAACTTCTGCAAGCTGATTAGTACATAGGTGGATACACCCAAAATTCACGTCTCCTCAGTGGTACTAACTGCCACACCGCTGTATCTGAACTCCCATGTATAATACAATGACTCGGTTTTCTCACACACTTTCCCCTTTTTGAACTATTGTTAAGCTTTTGTTTGTATAGCACAAGATGTTAATCTGGCCTCTGGTTGACCTTGGTGCCTTGTTTCCCTTCTACATCCTCCTCAATTCTTTCCTCATGAGCCTGCTCCAGTTAGAATATATTATTGCCGACTGTCATTCTCACGAAGCCATCTCTATACCTCTCTTTATTCAGTAGCTTAAAAAACTAAACTTCAGCCATTCTGTAACCAAAACATTTGTACCCCAGTAATATTCTGAAATAAAAATTAAAAAAACTGAGGTTTTAGTCTATGAATTTAGTCTTTGAATTTTATCATTGCAAATCTCAAAATTTGTCATTATAATTGGTTAAAATGAATCATAAGAACAATGGCACATATAGAATGTTATCCTTTAGCTATGAGGCCGTGCCAGGGCAAGTGTACTCAGCTATGCCTATTAACACATGGAAGTGAATCGCTGCCCCTTCAAGTGATCCATCAGTTATAACCTGGTTACAAGCAGCAGCACAAAGTGCAGGCACTGGGATTAGTGGCTATTTGTGGGTGTCAGGTGGTCATCCAGACTGACCCAGAATATCCCTGTTATTTTTTAAAGAGTACCAATCATATCAGAATAAAATTTAAAATAATCTCAGAGTATTTGTGATATTACCACCTCCCGCCCCCACTGCACACGAACTCTGGATAAGTGAGAAGTTCCCGGTTTGAGAATAACTATGCACTGTGTCCTATGTTCTCCTTCCCTGTGTAGAGCACAAAGGCAATCAGGACTGGGGGCAGGAGGAGAGAGCTGCTGGAGAGAGAGAAAACAGACTCATCACCGACACTTACAGGGTTTCTGCCTGCTGCTGGCAAGGACGTTGGTGTTGAGAATGGGATACTGTGGTCTCTGAGGTTTTATGCCTTCCCAATACCTAGGCCAGGGAGGTTATTTCTCTATGTTGCAGACCGGCTTATATTAAATTCTTTCTGTGGCTGTCCAGGCCAGGCCAGATTGGTGTCAGCCTTCCAAGTTACCAACCCTTCCCTACTTAAGTTTGTACTATGGCTGGAAGCCTTTTGTTCCTATTCTAAGATACACTCACTCATTATAAAAGATAAGAGAAGCCACAATGATGGTTGTATGGCATGTAATGACTTATAAATGCATTACCCTGCTGTGTAACTCACCTCGGTGGCATAAGTGCCAGAAATGTGTTTGTTTCTAGATCTTTCTTTGGGATTCAATATAAGTATATCCCATTGAAAGTGTCCTCTTAAAATATTTGTTTTCAAAGTAACTGATAGCTAATAAAAAGACATAATGGTTAATTTTTTCTTCTTTTTCCTTCCTCTCTACCTCCTTCCTTTCCTTCTTTAGTTCTTCTTCCTCTTTCTCCTCCTCCTCCTCCTTTTTTCTGTCAGGTATCCTTTAAGCTACTTCCTTTGACTTGGACGAATAAAACAGACATATTCCTGAGTTGATGAAAGCCAGGTAGGGGCAGAGCTATGATGATACAGGGATCCCAAAGACCCCAGCACTGTGCTCCCCACATTAGACACCTGCTGAGGAACATGAATCAACAATACATTAAGAAACTGCCTTGCATACTAATGCCAATTAGTAAATGTAGAATAAATGAGGGGAATATAAAACCATCATTAGGCAAATATCACAGCAATAACTATTGCAGACAAGGCCTACTGATGAATAAAATCAGTGTTTGAAAATTTGAGATGTAGGATATTAGCATAGTCCCAAAATAGTTCCCCAAGGTACTTATCAATGATAAAGGGAATAATAATAATTTTGCAATGGGGAAACCCAACAAACACCAAAGTAACCAAGCGGTCAAGGTTACTGTCACAGGTGCTGAGACATATCAACATCACGCACCTCCTGATAACGTGCACTGGGAAGGACACAGCGTCACTTCTGCAGTAATCTAGCCAAAAAAGCATAACGCCTCTATTTTAATCATGAGAAAACATCAGATAAACCCAAATTGAGGGACATTCTACAAAATACCTCACACTCATTAAAAGTGTCAAGGTTATGAAAGACAAGGAAAGACTGAGAACTGTCACATATTGGAGGAGGCCAAGGAGATAATCAAATGCAATGTGAGATCTGGAATTGATTGGAACAGAAAAAGGACATTCAGGGAAAAACTGGAGAAATTAAAATAAGAGCCATAGTTCAGTCAATTTTTTTGTACCAATATTAATTTCCTAGTTTTGATAATTGTACTATGGTTTTGTAACATGCTAACATTAGGAGAATCTGAGTGAAGGACATAAAGAAACTCTGCACTGTTTTTGCAACGTTTAAAATTATTTCAAAATAAAAATGTAGTAAAAAAGTAAAAGAAACACTCAGGACTGGAGTGGTCACAATACATTTCCTGTGTAAGGAATTATTTGATTTCAGCCTGAAATTGTGGGTAGAATCTTACAGACGGTGGGGAAGGAAAGGCTTCCAGAGAGGGAGAGAACAAGCCACCAACTGAGTGGTCTGTGGCAGGAGCAGTGGGCAGTGGATGTCGACCTGAGACTGGATCCACAGTGGGGGAAGACAGGAGACTAGATTATGGAGACAACTGGACTGGAAATAACTAGAGAGGAAACGAAAGCATTGAATACTCACTTGAAAAGCGCAGTAATGAAAGCAAGCCAGAAAGTAGGGAGGTAACTGGAAGGGGCGCCAACAGTGAGTGAAGCAGAGTCTTCTCCACTCACTCACTCAATTCAGCAAATATTGATTCAGTTACTAGGCACTGTGTTGGGTACATCACTTACATTTTCTCAGTCCTCCTGATATATTTTTTTTATTTCCAGGAAGACCCAGGTAGGAGCAATCAGGATATTGCAAATCCTGATTACACAGAGACTTTAATCACATATCATGTGAACTGCAGTCATCAAGTTTCAATCTGCCCTCCAAAAGGAGGAAGAGGTAAGGATTATCCCACCTCTCACAACATTTTGAGTGGGTATTATCTTTTCAGCAAACGTTTTTGGGAGCTTTCTTTGTACCAGATAATGTTTTAGGTGATGAGGATACAATAGTGGACAAAAATAGACAGTCCTTGCCCTCTTGGTGCTTATTTACTTTAAGCAAATTATGTCACACATCATGAAAAATGGCAAAAGGTAGAAAGTGTACTATTATGGGATTTTTGATCATTCAAATAGGGGTGTGCTCAATTTCCCCTTTGTCCTTTAAAAAAAGGGTTTGCTAAACAAATTAAAAGAGGAGAGGTCATGACATCTTTATGCAAAACATTCCCATTTGCAAAGAAATGTGCAAATGGGCACACAGGGTTCGCTATAACTTTGGGGCCATTCTGATTGTGGGCACTGACTTTAGCTGATTTCAGATGGAAACTTGTTTTGCTGCTCTCTTCAGTCTTTAACTCACAAAAGTTACTTTTCCAAAGTCCAGAATGATTCCAGGAGTATGCTCTGAAAGGGGTGGAGCTGGTGTTTAGCATTGAACCTGGGAAACTGGGCTAGGTTGCCCAAAAGTCCCTTCCACTGTAATCTCCTGAGGCAGCCAAGAATTTGGAATGTGCAGACACTCCTTATCAGCGGTGGAAACCACAGAGTTTTCAGGCAACATTCCCACTCCAGCCCCTGAGTTTTCTCACTTGGCCTTGACATCTTATTTCTGTTCTCTGGAGCTCCTGATTATTTTCCTTTTTGCCCAGACCCTAACCTTTGCTTTTAACTTGGCCTGATAAACTGAAATCACCTCTGACTGGTTTCTTTTCGTTTCTAAATTGGTTTCTTAGAAAGGCAAGGCTTTCATCATCCTGATAATTTTCATCACCTTTTTTCCTGCCCCTCATTTGGGAGGCAGGTAACTTCAAATTTCCAGGATATATGGTTGTCTTCAGAGCAGATTGACTTTTGGGCTTGGTTTGAGTGTCCTGTTATGGTAATTAACTCAGTCATCCTGGTGCACCTTTGAAGAAATGGGACGTGTTCATGTCCTCCCTGACATTTCTTCTCTGAGCTTCTCAGTGTTTTCAGGTCTCAAAGGTACATGTGTCTTACAAGGCTTGTATTTTTGCATGTCTGTGGAATAAAGTTGCCATCATGGTCAGGCTAAAAAATTATTCATTATTATAATAAATTTGAAAAATGTGACTATTAAAGACAGGATTACTATTAATAAAACAAAAACAAAAATAGTATTCCAGTATGGTCTCTTTTAATTCTATCTCTGATCACTGTGCTTTCCGGTTGGCCTACCCATCCCCAAAGTAGGTGTATAAGTGTATAAGTGGAACCAGTTTTTATTTGTCTGGAACTCACCAAGATGTAGCATCTTTTCCCTCATATCCTCATGAAGTTACCAGCTCATTACCTCTGATTTATTGGAGAGTCGGAAGCTCTTGACTGTGAGAGGGAATTATTTCTCTCACTCTGTTTTTATCTTGAAGTATTTTCTCCTTTCCTAATCAAGAATTTCATTAAATCTTTCTCTTCTTTTCTAACAATCCAAGAACATTACCTGGAAATGACATTTTAAGACTTTCACATGTAAAGTAAGTTATCCCAATTACAGTAGTACTGAACTTTATTCTTGCAAATAATTTATGGTTTTGTTTGAGTTTTGGAGGGAGAGATGGTCAACCCCATTTATAAATGGATGAATTTTGGGGTCCAATTATATAATATAACCAATTGGAAATGGGGAGTGTTTACATTGAGAACAAAATGATTTTAATTGCTGATTTTCATGTAGCTAATTGCTATTCATCTTCTAAGATACAACTCAGACATCACTTCATGTAGGAAGCCTTCTCTGAATTTCCCCACCCCCACCCAAAGGCACTGGGTGAGCAAACCAGGATGAATGGTCACCATACATAATGTTCTGTTTAAATCTCAAAGTACATTGACTGATCTCCTATAATCACACAGAATCAGTGAATAATAGAATGCAAAAAAAAAAAAAGAGTGTGGTATAGGGATGACTGATATGGATGTTCAAAAGAGGGTGTCATTTTGTCCAATGGTTAAACACATTGCTTCTGCAGCAGACTGCCTCAGTTCAAATCTCAGCTCTCTCACTGGCTGTGTAACCTTAAGCAAGTCACCTAATTGGTGTCTCAGCTTTTCCTATCTGTAGAATGGGGATAACAATAGTATCTAACAGGATTGTTGTGAGAGTTAAATAAATTACAGATGCAAAATGCTTAGAAGAGTGCCTGACACAGGATATGGCATACAAATATTAGCTATTTATTGTTATGGCATGTGGTTGGCTTAGTAGAAGAGGTAGAATTTAAACTAGAGTTAAAGGGTAAGTGTGACTGGGTATAAAGAGACAGGCTGCCAGTATTTGTATGCACATCTTTATTATTTATTTATTTATTTTTTATTTAAAAATATTAAGCAGGTACAAATGTTTTTGTTACATGAGTGAGTACCTGCATAATGCTTAAGTTGGGGTTTTTAATGTGCCCATCACCAGAATAGTGTTCATTGTACCCGATAGGTACCCCCCACTTGCTCCCGCCTTGCCCCCTTCTTGGTTTCCAATGGCCTTTATATATATATAACTCTTTATGCCTGTGTGCACCCATTGTTTAGCTCCCAATTATTAGAAAGTACATGTGGTGTTTGTTTTTCCATTCCTGAGATACTCCACTTAGGATAATGGTCTCCAGGTCCATCCAAGTTGCTGAAAAAGACATTATTTCATTCCTTTTTATGGCTGAGTAGTATTCTATGGTATATATGTCATATTTTCTTAATCCACTCATGAATTGATAGGCACTTAGGTTGATTTCACATAATTGCAATTGTGAATTATGCTGTGATAAACATTTGAGTGCAAGGGTCTTTTTGATAAAATGACTTTGGGTAGATACCTACTAGTGGGATTGATGGATTGAACAGTAGGTCTACATTTATTTCCTTGAGTAATATCTGTACAGTGCACACATCTTTATTTTTTATTTATTTTTATTTATGCCTTTATTTTATGGCTATAAAAATCAGTAGTGAAGGTGTTGTAAAAAGGTGTTTTCATTTTATATCTACCAGATCTTCAGCCACTGCATTGGGCTGAGAAAGTAATTCTATGAGCCGGGCGCGGTGGCTCACGCCTGTAATCCTAGCACTCTGGAAGGCTGAGTTGGGCGGATCGCTCAACGTCAGGAGTTCAAAACCAGCCTGAGCAAGAGTGAGACCCCGTCTCTACTATAAATAGAAAGAAAGAAAGAAATTGGCCAACTAAAGATATATATAGAAAAAATGAGCTGGGCATGGTGGCACATGCCTGTAGTCCCAGCTACTTGGGAGGCTGAGGCAGAAGGATTGCTTAAGCCCATGAGTTTGAGGTTGCTGTGAGCTAGGCTGATGCCACAACACTCACTCTAGCCCGGGCAACAGAGTGAAACTCTGTCTCAAAAAAAAAAAAAAAAAAGAAAAAAAGAAAAAGAAAGTAATTCTATGGTCTTTGGTTCAGCGGAACTTAAATTTCACTGCCTTTCTCCTGACTTCATGATAGACATCCATATGTTGTTAATGATTTTCTTTCCAGTGAGCACATGCAGCCTGAGAGTTCTTCACAACGTGTCCTTCTAGGGAGGCTCTGCCAGTGATTAGAATAAGAGAAAAACACATATGCCATTCACAGGTGAGTCCTTCTTTTCACAGGAGAGAAGCTGGAGCCCAGGGAAGCAAAGTGACTTGTCCAAGGCCACACGATTAGTTAGAGCAAGAGGAACTTGGGTCACTCCACTCTCTGGTGGGTGATTATCTATCAGCCATATCACTTGGTCATCTTAGTTTCTAATTAGCATGTTTCTGCCACCAATTACATTGGTGTAGGCTTAAATGGTTAAAAAAGTGTATATATATTACATTATATATGTATGTATGTATATATTACATTAAGTACATTTAGCTACAAGTAATTAAAAACAAAAGGAAGCAAGGTGCAATCATTTGTCCTCAAGGTGCCTATGACATTATTGTGAAATGCATCAAGCTTTGCATGTTCTGCAGCCTTGCTGATGGCACTGTGTATCTGGCTTAACCAAATTATTGTGACATGATCTCGTACTAGTTTGCAAATGAAAACACTCCACCAAGCTCATCAGCAGCAGACTTAGTGTACTTTAGAGCTTCATGCCCATAAGCACAAATTGTGATATTTGACTGCCCTTAAATGATGCATGATGAAATGATTGAAGGCATCATTATGTGGAACAAAATCCATCGAGGAGCTTGATGCTAACAACTATTTAACACTTCAAGCTCTTACGGGAGTGTTAAGTACTTTTACTGAAGAACAGTAGGAAGTGGTGTTTGCTGTGATTAAGACTGTGTCTAGAGAAACAGTGATGCCTTGACCATACCACAGACATGTTCAGCAAACCTGGCAGGTGGGAGAGAGGAAGTGGAGCATCCAGTTTGACACTGGATTTTAGTGACTGCATCAGCATTCACTGAAAGCCTGGTAAAGTGGTTCTCAGTCTCGGCCAGGTATTAGACTCTCCTGGGGAGCTTTTTAAAATGCCATATTGGACACCCACTTCCAGGGGTTTTGGTGTAATTTTTCCAGGCAGAGTCAGGCATTGGCAGTTTTTAAAGCTCCCAGATGATTCTAATGTACAACCAGAGCTGGGAACAAATGGTCCCGTACTTGAGGAGGAAAACAGTCGCAGATCTTCACAAATGCATCAGTTAGTGCTTTTTTTTTTGATTCCCCTCCTTTTTAAAAATGCTTCTGTGGGGATTGCTGTGAGAGTAAATGTAGGAACAGGAGAGATGGAGCAAACAGTAGAATACAAGGTAGGACAGCAGTCTCTCAGAACCTTCACCAGATGTTTAAAAACTCACCTTACAGGTGAGTTGCTCAATGTAAATTCTAGTGACAAATCATGTCTGGAATATGACTATAATATTGCCTCTAATCTGGAATTGTGAAAGGACTTACTTAATTCATCAGTCCATCCATTTAATGAGCTATTACAAGAATACATAGTGCAATAAAACATGGTCCGTGCTCTCTGGGTTCTTTGGAAGCAACACCTGCCTAACTCTGTGGTAAGCAACATATGAGAGGTACAGAATATGCATATGTGGGCGATGGACTTCTCTTTCTCCCTCTCCCTCTTCAGAGCCAGGTACTTGCTGTGGCTCAGGTAAATGTAACTCTAGACTGGAAGAAAGGTATTGCTTTTGCATAATAAGGTATGAGAGATAAGCTACCAGATGGTTATATTTTGACAATGTAGGGGCCAAGGGAAAACTTCCCCTTTGCCCTCTGAAAGTTCTCTGAAAAACCGACTGACAAAAGGGAGGTTAATAGGAGAAATGGCATACCACTTTATTAACATGTGCATAGATAGGGAAGAACTACAGAGTGGTTACCCTAATGCCCCACCCCAAAGAGATACAGAAACTTATGTATCATCTTGAGGTTACAGAAACAACGTGGGCTGGCAACATGGCCAAAAACAGGTTATGGTGGTAAATCAGGATATAGAGGCAAGACAGGGTTTGGGAGGTGGAGAAGAGGAGGCCTGGATAGCAAAGATGGTCTTCAATGAAACCTCACAGGTAGCAGTCCTCAGAGAGAATAGATGGTAATAGCTTGTTTCAGACCTTTGATGGTGTCAGACTTTCAGTTAATTTTTCCTAGATCTAGACAAGAAAGGACCTCAGAGAAAGCCTGATTGCACCAATGCAGATGCTTTGCAGATGCAAATCTCCCCTACAAGAGACAGCTTGGCAGGGCCACTTCTGTTTGTGGGCTCTCTGAACAGCCATCTCAAAATATGCTGAAGAGGTATTTTGGGGTGAAATATTCTGGTTTCCTTCACAGAGAAAGATAGTAAACCCCCCTGTGGGCTGCATGTAGGAGTAGGCAGGACGAGAGCCATGAAAAGGTAAAAGGACTAAGGGACTGTGAGGATTGGGAGGAGAGGGGGTGCAGGGTGGGGTCGGCGGAAGTGCAAGCTGAATCCCTCTGGGAAGCCTCTCCCATAAATCTACCAGCCTTTGAATTTACTAGATTTTCTTACCTGAATCTCAAATTAAGGACTGATTGCTCTTTGGGATTTTGTGTATTTATTTGTCTGTTTATTTATGAGTATTTTATCTTTTTCCCCCAATGATGATCACGCTATAGTTACAAATTCTGTAGAATTTCAGGGAAGGTTCAGGCTCCTATCAATAACCAGGAAAAGCTGCTGGAAGCTAAAGTGCTGGAAGTCACTAGAATTTCATAGAATACAGATTTTTTTTTTTTTAAAAACGGGAAGAACCTCTGGAGAGAATTAACTTCACACCCAGTTTTTCTAGATGAGGTATTGAGTCTCCAGAAGTAGTGAGGGAATGGGGTTTGGGATGGGACGAGGCAGAGGGAAACCTAAAAGCCAGGCCGTAAAACGAGGGAAGACATAAGACCCACTGGAAGATAGAGAGATCAGCTGCCTGGTCAGTCAGAATATTTATTTTAACCTTGGGCAAAAGTGAATTATTTTAACAAAAGAAACTGAAATATTAATATGAATAAGAGTGTAAAACCTTTACATATGGTTCACGTTAGGAAAAATGTGTGAGATCAAAGAAGTTGAGGAAAGAGGACAGAGAAGAATTGCAATTTACTTGTGTTAAAATTCATGGGAGGCCGCTGTTTTGGACTGAGCTCCTGCACTGGACTTCAACAGACCAGACCAAATCGGAATGGGGTTATGGCCCTTGGTGCCATGTAATCGAAGTGAACTTGAAATGGGCCGGTTTTTCCCCCAAAAGCAGATTCACAACAACCAATCAGAAGGGGCCTAGTTTACCTGAGCTGGAATGATAAGAAGTCCTCTCTGTCTTACCTCTAAAGGAAAGTAACTTTGAAATGACCAATTCACTTTTTGTCCTTATTTCTGCTTTCTTCAGGCCTTCTTTGCCTATAAAGCCCACCTCCTCTGCTCAGCTCATCGGAATAATTCTATTTTATAAAATGAGATGCCGCCTGATTCTAGAATTGCTAATAAAAGTCAATTCTATCTTTACACTAAATTTGTTGGAATTTTGTTTTTCGACACTTGTAAATGAGATCTTTCTGGTTTAAATTTAGAAGACAAAAGGAAACCGTGTCTTCTTTTCCTTCACTTTCTTTTCCTTTTCCTTTTTCCCTCCCCTCCTCTAGTCTCCCTCTTTCCCTTCCTCTGTCTCTCTCTTCCCCTCACCCCCTTTGTCCCCTTCTCTGGGTCTCTCGAAATTCAAGCACTGAAACATCACTGGAGCTCAGTGCCATGGGGCTCTTCTCAACCGTTGCATCCCTAATGTCTCAAGTCTGTTTATGTTGTTATAAAGGAATACCTGAGGCTGGGTAACTTATAAGTAAAAGAGGTTTATTTGGCTCACGTTCTGCAGGCTGTACAAGAAGCATGGTGTCAGCATCTGCTTCTGAAGCCTGAGGGCTTCAGGCTGCTTCTACTCATGGTGCAAAGCAAAGGGGATCAGATCACACAGCAAGAAAGAAGCTGAGCTGGGGGCATGGGGTGGAGGTTCTGGGCTCTTTTAAACAGCCATATCTCATGGGATCTACCCCCATGACCCAAACACCTTCCATTAGGCGCCCCCCTCCAACGTTGGAGATCAAATTTCAGCACAAGGTCTGAAGGGTTAAATGTCCAGACTATAGCACCTAACCATCAGGACCACGACATCCAGGAAATTTCTCTGCCATATGGTATCGTGGGTGTGGTTGTTCCAGGCAGAGGCTGGGTGGAGGGGACAGACAGTGGCACTCTCCCCTCTGTTTGCAGTCTATGGATATTCCTCCCTTCCCCCCAAGTCACACACCTGGGTAAAATGCTACCCCTGTCAGCACTTTCTCTCCATCAGAGAGGAATAAAAGTACAATAATAAAAATGAGCAATTTGGATCTTAAATTTCACAGGGAAGTGATCAGAAGTGTGAATAGTGTCAATGGAATGCATAGTAATGGCTTACAAAAGCTCAAAAAAAAAAAAGCTACAGAAATAAGCATTGCCATTAAAGACAACTGTAATTTTATTTTGGAACTCCCTCTGCTTCTCATTTCTTTAGAATTTCTAAGCAAATAACTAAAATTAAGAATGGTTAGCTTTGCTCTCCCAGCCCCACCGTTACTGTCTTCCTAATGTTATTTCTTTTGTTATTGTTATAATAATTCAGGAATGAATCAAAGAGAATCTAAACTTTTATGTTTGCTCTCAGCTTTTTCAAGCTCTAGAATGAATGTTAAAATAATTTAATCCCTTGGAACACCCATGCTATTGATATTTTGATTAGTCAGTTTTGATGATGCAAAGTACCTAGGGAATTACATTCTATTTCGTGGTGGAAAATGGAAGTGCTTTCTTCTAATCAGATGTATAAGGACTCTTCAGATATGGTGAAGTTTTAAAAACTGGAAAAACAGTAAAAATGTAAAAAATTTGTTTTCTTCAATCTCTCAAAAAGGTTTTATTTTTCTCTTAAAGACAGCTGAATCAGCTCTGGAAATGACTTTTCCAGAATAAAGAAGAAATTTCCTTTGACTGGGTTAGATGTTTATTTATTTATTTATTTTCTGAGGCAGAGTCTCACTTTGTAGCCCAGGCTAGAGTGCCGTGGAGTCAGCCTATCTCACAGCAACCTCAAACTCCTGAGCTCAAGCCATCCACCTGCCTCAGCCTCCCAAGTAGCTGGGACTACAGGCATGCGCCACCATGCCCGGCTAATTTTTTCTATATATCTTTAGTTGGCCAATTAATTTCTTTCTACTTTTAGTAGAGACGAGGTCTCACCCTTGCTCAGGCTGGTTTTGAACTCCTGACCTTGAGTGATCCACCTGCCTCGGCCTCCCATAGTTCTAGGATTACAGGTGTGAGCCTGGGTTAGGTGCTTAAAAAAAAATATTGTGTAGTTAGTGGAATTACCCCCTTGAGCCCAGCCATCAGCAAGACTTTCTAGCTCCAAAATCTATGTCAAATCAGACACTCACTTCTCTCTGACTCTGAGGCCATCACCTTAGTCCAGCTTTCCTCTGAAAGAACTGTGTTGGGTCTCTCTGCCCTGACTCATGCACCTCTCCCATCTGCTTTCTAACCACAGCCAGTGCCATTTTCTTACAGTGTAAATGACATCACATCCCTCCCACATCACTTAGAGTCCTGCAATGAGAGAAGTTCTGATCCTACTTTGCTGCAGCTAGAAGAAATGTGTTCCCTTCACCCCAAGTACTCCACCATCCTTAACCACCTGTCACTGTCTGTCTAGTACTCTGCTGTTTTTTTTAAAAAAATACCTTATCACAATTCATATATATTTTAAATATTTAGCTTGGGTTTTTTTCTCATGTTGTCTACCAGATCATATGGTTAATAAATTCAGGGATGTTTCTATTTCTGTCTCATTTGTCTTCATTTTCTTATATCAAGCCCAATGACTAGCACCTAGTAGGCTTTTTTCCCTTACCACTTTTTAAATAAAATTTTCAAACATATAGTAAAAAGAATTTTATGATGAACATCTGAGTATCTATCACCCTAGTTTCTATTATATTTTCTTCATCCTATATTTAATCATCATTCCATTGGTCTGTCCATCTACACGTGGATAACTTTTATTAAATTTGTTGAATGAATGAAGGGGTTCTACTCTTTTATTCCATAGCCAGAAGTAGCCTGTTCTGAGGTTGGCCCAACACAGACACTGACCTCCCTTGTTTTTGTGTGGGCACAGGGTCTGGGGAACTACGTAATATTCTCCAAGGTGTCTGTCTGCTAAGCACTGTACTAAGCACTGGACAAAATATTGGGGATTCAGAGATAAAGACAAATCTTCTTTATCTCCAGTAAATATTGGTTAGTGTTATCTTGATGTTAAAACTGACTGATTTCTTGGCATTTTCTGTTTTTGTTGTACAAGCAGATAAATGCAATTGTTGACTTGGTCAACACCAGGGAAAGAACATTTTATGATTCCTAGTTCAGCGAGTGACAGATGCAAGCCCACTGGAACCATGGAACCTTTGGCTTTCCTTGTTTTTAAAGTTCTGTATACACCAGCTGTCGGTCCCCAACCTTTTTGGCACTAGGGAGTGGTTTCATGGAAGACAATTTTTCCATAGACTAAGGGGGTGAGGCGAGGCAGAGCTCAGGCTATGGGGAGAGGCTATAAATGTAGATGAAGCTTTGCTCACTTCTCCTACTGTGGGGCCCCGGTTTCTAAGTTTCATGGAAAACAATTTTTCCATGGACGAGAGAGGGGAGGGGCAGGCGGCAGGGCTCTGTGGCCTAGTCCTTAACAGGCCACGGACCAGTACTGGTCCCCAGCCTGGGGGGTGGGAACCGCAGGTATACACCATGGAAATATCCAAGTAATAGAAGCAAAAGAAAAATGCACAAAAATTGTTTCTAACCTAGACTAACTGTGGTCCAGATAAAAACATCTCTGCCAAGTCTAGAAAATCAGCAGAGTAGGCAGGGCAGACAGAGCTTACTCTTCTGCCCTATTGCCTGCGGATAGGGTTTCCCCCCCTAAACTATATTGGATTATGATTTTGGACCCTGTATTTATTATTTCAATTGCTCAGAGGAAACACCTTCGAAGTGACATCCTGGGACAGTGCCGTGCAATAATCCTTTATTAAGCTTGCTGTGTCTATTCATGTTTATTTTAACTCTCTTATTTTTAGAAGGAGGATTTTGAGAAGGTCAATGCAGCGTCTTTGTGATTGAATTCCAAGAGTGCTTAGCAGGGGTCCGTGTGTATAAGGGTGTTGAATCATTGTGAACTGGGAATGCATCCAAGTTCATGCTTAACTGAGAATCCTCTGTTAAATATTTAAAAGTGAAAGCAATCTTTCAAAATAGGCATGTGGGCCAGGGAAGCATAGAAACGGGTGACCACAGCATTTCAGGTACCACAGCAAAGGTAGCAGCTGGAACCTGGGCTTATTGTTCCTCCAACCTTGACTGACTCCTTATGCCTTTACCTCTTTTGTTTGATGGGGTTCTGCTTTCCAGCATGTTGATGACCCCCATTCCATCAGCTTTCTTGTGCTCTTGTTGTCCTCCCTTGTTGTCCTCCCCTGGGCTTTCATGTGCCAAATAGTTGCAAGGCCCAGTGTTGTCCTGACCTGAATTTACATCCTGGCTATGCTGCTAGTAGCTAACTGACCTTGAATAAGAAATGCAACTTTTCCAAGTTCCAGGCTCCTTACCTGTAAGTGGGAGACTTTAATACCTACTGCAACATGTAAAATGTGTCTAGCATGGAGAAGTCCCTTGATAAATGTTAATTTAATCCTACCATTTTTAGATCAGTTGTCACATTGGATTGGCAAGAAATGATAAATTTAGGGAGAAATACGACATATCATCTAGATATTTCATGCAATATGAGGAAAAAGTAAATCTGGAAGTGGATGTTTTACTTACAAAATTAAACTTAATTTTATTTTGCAAAAATCAACAAATACATGTTCAGATCTGGTTTCTCTTCAAAACGTATGTCTGTTTGTTTGTTAACAAACATGCAAGTTAATTTGGCATGCCAAACATCTTTCTCTCTAGCTCTTCTTGGAAATTTTTTTTTCATAACACAAACAAGGGTGCAAATATTGTCTAAAACCTGTTTACATTTTTACCCTCCTGAATTACTAACATTAATATTTATTGGGAGGAAAGCAAAACTGCAAGGCTTGGTCTTTGGCATTCACATTTGATTCAGCAGTATAATTAAAAACTTACATTTGTTTTTGTGATAAACACTTGAAGGAAATTTAATAAATCTTGTTTCTGCTTAGCAAAGGATTCACTATATCAAAGCATTTAACTAGAGCTGTTGAGTTCCTGCTGGTAGAATATTACTTCCAGCCTATTTATTAGCTTTTCTTCCTGCAGCCCAATACATGCATAGGTTTTTTTTTTTTCCCCTCCACTGAATGAAAGCACAGAAAGAAAACCATTTCTTTTCTCTTTTACCCCCATCATGCAAGGCAAAGGCAACATCACAAGTCACAACATCTGAATTTACTATGATTATATTTTTGTTTCTTACACTTAAAATTATTTTGTATTATAATACTTGTTTATCTAAAATCAACATTGTCAATTTTAAACTGTTACAGAGCCAGACTTTAAGAGGCATTTAAAACAATTCATGAACCATGTATGAAAGGAAATAATTGCCTCCAGCCTATTCGTTTGCATTTGAAGAAAAAGAATCTTAGTTATTTGCAGTTTACTAGAAAATAAGACTTTAGGGGGTTCATATATTCACATACTGTATACATTGTAAACAAGGATAGGATACTTCTGACAGTAGCCTTTGAAGAATTTTTTTTAAAATATATTCTTCAGTATAGAATAGGTATTAAGGGAACACTTTAAATATGATTCTGGTAGGTCTCTTAAGAGCTTATTTTCCAAAAAAATTTATATGTAATAGTCCTGATTAAAAAAAACATCTAAAGTCATAGATTTGTGTTGAATGAATATGGTATGTGAGGTAAAGTCATGGTATTTTCTATGGTCTGATGTGCAATGAAGCATGTATAAAAGAAACTAAAGAGGCTTCTATTTCAAACTCCAGGCAAGATACAAGAGTGCATAGAGAAGAGAGGGCTTTTCAGGTCAGATAGTGAAAGAACACATAGTAGTCACCTAAATCAATAAGTTTGTAAGCAGCATATAAATACACAATGCCATTTCACAAAATGCAAACAAGATCAGTTAGAAATTGTACTGTGATATCCGCATATTTTTGAGAAAAATTCCCAAGCCAGGCGAATGTGGATTGGGATAAAGACATAGGCAGTGTACACAACCATAGCAAAAATGGTTAATAAGATGGTGTTGAACATAGATCGCTCCCAGGGCTCCAAGACAGCACAGCAGCTAATGATTTGGTACTGATAGTAGAGCCAGGAGAAATACTCCTTCACACGCCTGAAATCCATGGTTGGCTCCTTTAAGCTGCAGAAAGTTTGTCCTGTAAAAGAATGTAACGGATTAGAGGAAAAATAAAATAAGGAACCAAACACGGAATCTCTTTAAAGTTTCATGATCTCAGCATGTTAAAAATCTTTCAAGAATGTTAAAGATCATTGAATGGATTATTAATATGAATATTCTATAGAAATAATATACAATATGTTAATTATAGACAATAATTATAGAAACTGATAATATTAATAATATTGTCACTACTAATAATTATTACTAAAATTAACAATAGTATTATTAGTAATGATAATATCTATTTAAAAATGGTAATTGGTAGAAATAACTCTAGTGATAACAGTACGTAGAAATTGAGGCTAGCTAACATTTTCCTTAGCCATGTATACAAAGAGAGATAAATGTGAATTTTTCTGTTTCCTACAGCACATATTCTCACAGAAGATTTAAAAAGTAGTGTGCAGAAAAAAGATAACATAGTAAGCCCTTTTCAGAAGGACCTGCTTGCAAGTTTGGACCTTGGCTGGCATCTGAGACTTGGCTTTTTGAATGTTCTCTCCATTCTCTAACAGCTAAGGAAGACTCACTGTGCCTAGACTATATAAGCAACTTAATTTATAGTGAACACCTACTGTATTCTGGTAGTCTGGAACTTTGGTAATTGCCAGTCACAGGGTGCCCGCATGACCAGCTCCAATATAAATGTTGGGTGCTGAGTCTCTAGTGGGTCTCCCTGAGCAGAAACATTGCACATACAGGACTGCACTTTTTGCTGATAGAGAAAGGCAAATACTCAATGTGTCTGTCTACGCATGGGAGCAGCAGAAGCCTGGACATGGATTTCTCCAGATTCTGCCTTTGTCTTCTTTTCCTTGTTGATCCTATTGTGTACATTTTTGCTACAATATATCTTAGCTGTGAGTATAAATACATGTTGAGTCCTGTGAGTCTGGTGAATCACTGAACATGTGGGTTTTGGAAACTCCCAAAACAAATGGGAAGCTCAAAGTGTACTTTTGGGTGGTCATTTGGTTCTGTGGTACAGAAAACTATGTAAGCGTTTTTTTGTCCTTCAGATAGGACCACAGTCATAACCACATGTAAAACTTTCTAGAAAGAAGAGTACCTATCATTTCTTAGAAAGATTCCCGGGAGGATTTTGCAGACTTTCATAGGCATAGTGGTGGGTATCTATGGACATACAGGCTCACTCCTTACTCCTAAGAATACGGTGGTGCCACATGATCTGAGTCCGCTTTGATAAATTTTACTGCTCCAATCACAGTTAAAATTTTCTGAAGATCATTCCTGTCTTCTGACCTGAAAATGTTTCTTTTTTTCTTTAATCCTCTTTTGAGTAAAAGTAAGATGCTTTTGTTCTATAAGGCTGTGGACTGCTCAGGCTATAGGAAGATCCTCATTGGTCCTTGTATACTGGGTCCCAGGGCAATGCTTGGCACAAAGATAGTCATCAGTAAATATTTGTTGAATGAATGAGTAAATGAGTGAATAAGTAATCAACTAAAAAAATAACTATAGAGTACTCATAGTCCCAATGTAAGCAGGATACAGATAGCTATTATTGATTTTTCATATAGCTTAGCTTTGATAAAAAGTAACTCATTTTGACAAGGATCATTTCCACAAACATTTTTTTTGAAACAGTCTTGCTCTGCTGCCCAGGCCAGAGTGCAGAGGTGCAATCATAG
>CAUYRT010002525.1:0-37500 GCA_963574885.1 Lepilemur ruficaudatus
TAATTGGCCAACTAAAAATATATAGAAAAAATTAGCCGGGCATGGTGGCACATGCCTGTAGTCCCAGCTACTCGGGAGGCTGAGGCAGAAGGATCACTTGAGCCCAGGAGTGTGAGGTTGCTGTGAGCTAGGCTGACGCCATGGCACTCACTCTAGCCCCGGCAACAGAGTGAGACTTTGTCTCAAAAAAAAAAAAAAAAATATATATATATATATATATTAAGGTGAAAATGTATAACTGTATCTGTTTTTAAAGTTTATATGGTAAAAATGAGAAAATAATTGATTGACTTTTCAACTATCACTTTTATTTTAGGACCTTGAAAAAGAAAAAAAAAGAAGAAGTACAGACTTATCCTACAAAATGCCACTATTGAGTACATTAGTACAAATTTATCTTTTTAGATCAATCATCCAAGAAAGGATAATAAAAACTATACCTACACAACTAATAATACCATTTTCCCGATATTTTCACATATATTTGCAAATTATGGACCTTATTATGGTGCATAGAGCATGTGGAGCAAGGAGAGAAGATGTGGTCTTTCTCTCAATGCCCATTTCCCCCTCTCTTTGAAAGTCCAGTGTTTTCAAGCAAGGAGGGACACAGTGCATTCTGATCGATGTCAAAGTATCATGGCTATGACAGTAGATTTGGTTCCCTAGCAGAGCTGACTTTTAAACTAGGCCTTAAAAGATGAACATATGTCTTTTAGGGAAGATGGAAGAACATTTCAGACTGAAAGGACAACCTGTGTAGAAGCTCCAAGGCTGAAAGTTCATGTCGTGATGGCCGGCACTGTGGAGTGAGGACAGCAATGATTCTTAGACTGACTTGAACATCAGAAGGAGAGTATTTTCCAAAAACCAGATATCCAGGCTCTTGTCTGGAAATGGAAACTCCCAGAGTAGAGCTTAGCATCTATATTTTTAGACCTCTTTAGGAAAGCACAGGACATATAGAGAATCTTACTCATCTCTAGATTAAGCCTCAAGTGGCACATACATCATTTTGGATGACTGTCTACTTTCAGTTAATGCAAAGAAATTCTTACCGAAAGTATAACATAAATTGCTTTTGTTATTATCGTCACTATATTTAATAGTCAAGATATGGCCAGAAAAGCCACAGGAAGGGCACACATACTCACATTTATATTCCTTAAACAACAAAGGGTTAAGCTATATTCAGTTGCTACATTTTTTAAGACAGGCCTTAGTCTTTCACCAGTAAATAGAGTTTGATTAGAATGAGCATCAAGACTGAACTGCCTCTCCAGCATTCCAGAATGACATCGATACATCATAATAGGTGTGGTCTTTAAAAGACACTAAAATAATAAGTCTCTAGACTTATCAGTTTCCTAATACATCTGATCATTACCAAATGTATTTGCATACAGCTATGCTGACAATGTGACTATTACTCGTTGATAACATCACTCTGATGACTGCTGAGACCTCTTCTTTAAAAAATATCTCTTGCCCAGCTCTACTTAGTAAAATGTTCTAACTAAACAGTTAAAATAGACCATGACTTAAGCTCCTTCATCAGATTTCATTTGGCCTCCACAGCTTCATTCCCCAGGACCCACAGTTGGGAATTTTAAAAGTTTTCCTCATGAAACTATAAATTAACTCAGTTGATCACCACTGAATTTCATGTGTCCCAAAATACACTTAACTTCAACTGGTTAGCACAGAGGCAGCCGTAATCATGCAAAGTAGAACTGTCTTAACAGAGACCAGTGACAGAACAGAGCTCAGATTAATCAGAAGTCTACTTGGCACGTGTTTGGTATGCGGTCTAAGCTTGATATTCAAATGTGCAACATAGATCCATGTGAACTTTATCAGGTTCTCCGATCAGAAGTTCAGAGAAGGACAGAACTTCATAACGGATAGAAATGACAGCCCAGTCTCAAAGATCCAATCTGAAGGCCTGAATTCTGTGGTTGTGTTAGTGGCAAACTCTATATTCTCACTGTCTTTCAACTTCCTCTTCATTCTACATTTCTCCTTTTTTCCTCTTCCGCTACACTGCAAATACAAGCAGTAAACGTACATGGTGTAAACGATTTAAATTGGAATAAAGTAAATGTTTGAAAAGGACAATACTTAAGTCCTTAAAGAAATAACCTTCTTTATAAAAGGGGTATGTGTGTGTGTGTCTGTTTTCTCACAAGCTGAGCTTCAAATTATGTAACAAGAATTATAGGACACACAGAATGGAAATAAGAAGTGGCTTGTAAGACATCAGGCGATAATACACCTCGGGAGGTCAGCTGGATTGCTTGATGAGGGCCTTTTGGTCACTGCCAGTTCCGATTTAGGAGTATACTATTGATGGCCACACCAAAGAGGCCTGAAGGAAGTGGAGACTATTAAATCACTTGTTTACCTCAAGTGAGCACCAGTGGTACTCAGTCAATGATTTTATTGATCCGAATACTGTTCAATTAAGTGTGTTTATTTTGATTCTGCGATTAACATGCATTTGCAGAAGGCATACTCACAGTGAAACGAAGTCTAAAATGATCCCTTTCACACCTCTCACCTCCTCCTTGTGTACTAGTATCATATTGATTTAATGAGTCATGTATTAAATGAATAGATATTATAATGTTTAAGTAGTAGTATTAAGTGCAATGTTTAAACTCTCAGGCCTTCTCAGAATTCATTTCCTTATAACAGTCAGTGAACAGAAGAACATGGCAGGAGTTAGTAATTAAGTTTAAGGGACAGGTTCCTTCTAGGTGATAGGTAAAGTCCAGTTGTATGGCTGCTAGGGAAAAAAAAAAAAAAGCAAGATTGACTTTGCTGCCAAAATTGCCAGGTTCAAATTTCTAATCAATAGTCTAAAGAAGGAAAAAAAAGAGACAAGCAGTATATTTGGCCAAACCAGAGAAGGAGGCAAAGCATAATTCTAAAGATGTCAAGATCAGAATTTGGTGTGATTCTTTGACATCACCCAACAACCATATCAACATCATCCAAATGTCTGTTCCTTTTTCTACCGGCTCTTAACACACAATATTTTTGTACTCTGCTTATTCTTCTCATACATCCTCATTTGTCCTTCTACAGACAGATTTGCTGGACCTATTTCTGCGGAAGCACTTTGTGCCCAAACCAATTAGCAACCATCCCCACATAGCAATACAACTGAGGAGAACACCCTTTCTGAGATTCCATCAATAACTTCAATACACCATTGAATGAAGGCTGGAAAATATGACAAAAAAAAAAAATGCTGGTTGGAATTCTCCAGAAACTATTCTGCTCATGTCTTTATTATCACTAAGGCTGAGAACGTGGTCATCTCAGGAACAGAAGGAATATAAGAAAGCTTTGACCACTCTTTCCCTCCAAATATATACATTCTGAAACAACTGTTTTTAGAATGGTGATATAAGGAATGGGAAGCTCTGGAAACAAAAACTTTCTGGTTATTTTTAAAGTGTCTCCATTTCTATTTACACCACAAGCCTTTCCAGATCCCTCAGCCTGTCCAGCATTGCAGAGCACCTTTCATTGTTTTCCCATCAAATATGAACTTGCCTTGTTTTCTACCCCAAAAATATATGTATCTATTCTGGATCTTGGCCCACACAAATGCAGATTTACTAACTCATTCTACTTGTCTATCTTAGTTCATGAAATTTTATACTTGGGGATAACGATGGAGAGTAAAATGAGGCATCTGTAGAACCACTGGACTTGACTTTGCTCTTGGCCATTGAGGTCTTCACACCTCTTGCCTGAGTTGATATTGAGAAGCAGAAGTTTCAAGATGCAATTGCTTTATTTACTTTTATTTTATCCCCCAGCAGAGCTGCAGTTTTTAAGTTGAAGAATTTCACAGAATTTAAACACATCAATCTCATTCATGGGAACACAGCCACGTCTCCTTTTCATCTTTTCATGGCCAAACTTCACTAGAGAGATCTGTATTCTACTTCGGGAATTCACTGGCATCTATTCTCAGTCTCTGGATATTTTGAGCCCTCTATATATAGCATTTACTGCACTTCATCATCTTCTCCTAGCAGATTTTCTTTAGGTGGTTTCCTTGATTTTCTCCTCTTGCAATTTTCTTTTCAGTCTTTCAGATAATTTCCTTCACTGGCTTCTCCTCTTTCTCATCACCACTCACATACAGAGGTACTTCCATGCATACTTGGTTTTACCGTGCTCTTTTGGAAATCTCATCGACCCTCATTAACCCACCTATAAATTCAATGGATGTGATTTTCAAATCTGTATCACAGCTCCTGATTTCTGCTGTTTTATTTCTTCCCCTAGATGCCCTACAAAAACCTCAAAGCAAAATGTGCTAAAAATTGTACTCATCGCTCCGTTTGCCCCAAGTAATTTTCCCCTGTTGTTATCCACTTCTGACACAACTGTCCTCTTAGTTACCATGTGGTTAAAAAACAACTTAGTCACTTAAAACTCTTTTTTACTACGCCCATAATGAGTTTTCAAGTTTTATAAATTCTATTTCAGAAAAATCTTTTAATATGCCTTCTCCTTCCCTTTCAACTCTTACTTCAAGACTCTGTTTATTTATTTCTCTAGAGTATTACAGGTTTTGTCTACTTGACATTAATCTCTTCAACCAACGTATCCTACACTCTTCTTTTCCTTCGTCCTTCCCTATCTTTCTTTCTCTTCTCCCTTCCCCTTTTCTCCCTTTCCCTCACTTTTCTCCTTCCTTTTTTCTTTCTTTAATATTAATAAGCATGTTCTAAGCTTAAGCAGTAGGGAATACAAAGGCAAACAAAGCAAACAGAATCCCTTCAATCTGAGTTTTCCTAGACATAGTTGCATAACACTCTCCTGACCAAAACTAAAAAAGACTTACTAAACAGATAAAAATAAAGTTCATACTCTTTACCTAGCATTCAACAATTCCTTTCCATTACCACTATATACCAAAATAATCTAATGACAACCTATTTTTGAAGTCTAGCTAATTTTTTATTGCTTACCAAGTAGTTTTCAGTTGTTCAAAAGTTTTGCCCACTACTCACCTTCAGTGATCTACAATACTGACTAGCAATCTTAGATTGAAAGTTATAAATCTATTTTTTCAAGAGAAAAGAAGAAGAAAATTCTGTTTAACAATTTTAGAGCCCAAATCCCCTCCCAAAGATCAGGATCTATAAATATAAGAAATGCTATATATTCATATTACTTAAGAATTATATTAAACTTATAACATAAATTTAAAATTATGCAGCTTTTCTCCAAAGCATTTCATTTAATCACGATGGGCAAGAATGCCTATAAAAACAAGAAATTACCCAACCCATCCTCTCATCATATCTTGTAAGATTCTTTCCTACTTACCCCCTCCACCCTCAATCTTTTCACGTATCAATCCTACAAATATTCTTAGGCCCAATTCAAAAATTATCTGCATGAAGCTTTTCCTGATAGCTCTAATGAAAAGAATTCCTTGTCTCCTAGGCTACTCCACTAAATACCCATATTTCAATATGCTATCGTTGTATTTTATTAAGAATGGACTGACTCTTAGGCACACTTAAGAAGCAGGTATATCAAAAAGTTTTGTTTTTTGACTCCTAGGTCAAAAGAAACTGTGAGGCTGTTATATCATAATAGAACAAAAGTTATCACAGTTTATAGTTCCTTTCTTGTTATTTCCAGGGAGCAAGATGAATAGAAAGAGACAAAAATAAAGACTTAAGAATAACAGTCTCTAAAGTTTTGAAATTGAACATGGACTTAAAAAGAAAAAGTAACTGTAATCAAATGTAACAGAACAGTTTGTTCCTGGAGCAGACTCTAAATGTCCTAATCCTATTGTCTATGACAGAGTGAAATGGTCTTGCAAGCTGTGTACCTTCATCACTGCTGATATAATGGTTCAAAGAGAGGAACAACTTCTTAAATCATGGTTTCTGCATGAACTGCCTTACATGGTTCTATAACTATTGGGTTATAGGGGAAAAAGTAGGGACAAATCTTGTTCCACTGATTCCTTTGGCTTTATACAAGAAATACGGATAGTGAATGAGGATTAGAAATTAAGCCAATCAGTGGCTTTGGTTTGGTGAGTAAAGTTTGGAAGGAAGGTTTCTGTAGTTATAAAGATCTTGGAGATCATTGCTGCCATTTCCATACCACTTAGACAACCTGAACTTGCTAAATAATCAGCAGTCTTTCAGAATCAGCTTACCAAATCTTCACTTGTTCCCTGCCCTGAGTGAGTAATAATGTGAGTACTTGTCCCTTAACTGACCTGGTGAGATGTGTGAGACTCATCAGAAGAAACACTCATAAGCGTCCAGATTAAAATGGGCACCTAGGGTTCAGGGGCAAGGCTGGATGTCCTGAGAATATCCCTAGGAATGGCTTTTTTCTATCTATTTACAACAAGGAAAACTAAACTTCTGATAAGGGTGCCATTAAAATCACCTTGAACATCACTATTACAAAACCTTCCTCTCACTTGCAATGCCTTAGCTCATTCATCTGTAAGGTGCTTAGCTATACATATAACCAAATCACTGGTCAAATTCTAAAACATGAAAATATTTCATCTCTTTGTTTAAGAAGCCATGTCACATTATTCCCTTCCAGAGGAATTACTGACCTGATTTTTAAATGGAGACCTCTGAATTTCATCTGACTCAATTTCACATGTATAAGTATGAATTTAATCTCACAGAGCATGGAAGAATTCAAATTAAATAAATACAATATCATTTCTGATTGGTTAACACCACTGCTAATAAGTTATGATGGATTCTTATAATTTAATGGCAAATATATCAGCTTTTCACAAACAGCCTCTCCTAAATGCTTGTTTCAACATCATAGCATAATAGGTAAATTAATAAAGATAATTAGTATTTTTTATCACTCACTATATTCCAGGCACTAGGCAAAGCAGATAACATTCATTGTCGTATTTAATGCTCATAAAAACCTTATTTTGTATAGGTACTATAAGAATCCTACATTACAAATGAAGAAACTGAAGGTTAGACAAGTTAAGTAACTTGCTCCATGTCACACAACAAATAAGTCACAGAACTGAGACATAAATGTAGTTTTTTCTGACTCCAAAGCCATTAATCACTGTAATACACTACTTAACAAGCAACTGGGCAAAATACAGAAAATCTTGAAAAATTCTAAATATCATGTAGTATTAGTCTATACATGAAATTATTTATTTAGTCACTAGTAAAATAATCCACTAAAATGAAATGAGTCATTTTTATGACAAGATAATAAGAATACAAATGCACAAGCTTTTACATGCCCTATCACACTTTCTTACAGTCAGAATTTTTTAAAAACATCTCTGTATCAGTTATAACCAAGGAAAGATAAAGCAGAGTATCTGAAAGAGAATAAATTTACTTGTACTATGCAGGGAGGTCTAGATCCACAGACTCAGATTTACTCCTTATTGTATAAAGCATTGTGATTCTAGACAGGGAACACATCATCAGTGCTAGTTCCATCAGTTAAGTCCATTTGTAGGATTCAGTAAACAAGTGTTTAAATTCTACGAATGATTTGGTCATGAACGCAACTGAGTATTACCTTGAAGTAACCCCGGCTGCAGAGGGGAAAGACACATCTAGGTTAAATGTTCCTGTTTGTAGTGTCCTATTATTCAAATGTGTCATCTGGTGCGCAATGTCCCTTTTATCTGTGATGACATAATGCTGGATGCCTAAGAACAGGTTCAGGACTACCCTGACAATTAATCAAGGTATTTTTTACTTTTGCTTTAAAAAAAAAAAAAACTTGAAGTACAACTTGCGATCTGAAATTATCTGCATTTTTGGCAATAGAAGCAACCATTAATTCATCACAAGCTGCCCAAAAAATCAATTCTGTATGGTAGACCTTCGAGTTACACAGCCAGAAATCTGGCAAACCTTTGTCTAAATGGCTGGAACCTACCTGGTTGATGAAGCCAGTGAGCCAAACCAAGCGGACTGTTCTAGCCCCATTCTTCCAGCAAAGTCAGAGGCATAAAAAGATTCTTTGTTTCTATTTTTCACACTATATTTCTCTTTTCTATCTGCTTACTTAATATAGCTCTTATGTTTATTTGTCTAAGAGAATATAGCCCAGATTTTTATATCAGTCTAATATTTCACTTTAATAAATGTTTTCTTTAGAAGACATTCCTGTCCATACACTGAAATCCAAACCACAAAGGAAAAGTTTTTTAAGAACAAAGTCAACTTAGTCAGAAATACACTAATTTTATTAATAAAAATTCAATTTACTGGTTTCTAAAACTAGATTCAAAACAAAAGTTTATCTCATATATATAATATATTTTTTTTTCCAGGCTTGACTTAACAATTTATCCATTCATTTAACATAAGTCAGTCTAACTACACTTTTTTATTAACCACACATGCCACTTCCCTTAATAGAAAAATGTTGTTAAGTTGAAGTCATTTTTTTTTTTAAATTATATTCTAAGCCCTAAAGGATAAACATTTATCCACTAAGACAGAAGGATAAAGATTTTAATGGCATCTTGCTTTAGGATTCAAAATAAATAAGGCAAAGATGAGTTTCCATCTTCTTAAGACTAAATTACAGAGATTAAAATATATAAACACAAAATGAATGTGTTCCATTTGCATATTATATTTCGCTCCTAAAGTTGATATTGAAGATTAAGGGTCACCATTTAATCCTCACTATCCTAATCCCTAAAATTACAAAGACAGGCATAAGTGCATGTCTGCCGCACTAAATTACCTTGAAAGAAAGCAAATTCCGGATGAAAAGGGAAGCATATTTATATTATGGTGATTTAAAATCTGTCGCCTAAACACATCTTCTCCCCTCGATCCATTGACCTAAATTGCACACTAAAAGCTTGTTTGTCTGCAAATGGGCAGCTAACACTTTGAGACAATCCAGAGATTCTTCACTTATGCAGAATCACGCCAACAATTTTTCTGACTACAATAAACACTGTCTTGTTCATATTCCACAGAAACAGGAATTGTGTTATAAAACAGAAGACTTTCTTTACAGTTTTAAAACTATTTCCTGGATAGTTAATTATGAAAATTCAGAACTCTGGCTATAAGAAGTTGTGGATGCAAAAACATCTCTTTAAAACATTTCATTAAGATGCTACTTAAGCTAACAAAATATTGCTAATTTGATGGAATTCTAATTCTTTTTTCATAAAAATAGAAAAGATGGGCTTTTTTCCCATGGTTGACAAATACTTTATATATAAGGATTTATTTCCTGGACATTCTTGTAACATTTTCTGAAATCTGAAGTCCAGTGTAATGAATTTTCAAGGCAAAATAAATCCAGCTCACAAATTTACCTAGTGCATTGGAAATCCCCACAATTCTTGCCCTCTTTTGGAAAACTCACATTAATATCAATTTGCTTATATACAACAAAACCAGTGTAATGGCATGACAGAACAGTATGCACTTACAAAAGATCAAATTTCCTCCTAGGTCCTGCTGATTTTGTCACATATACATTTATTTTAGAAGATAATTCTCTGAAATCATATATCCATCAATCAGGTTGTGACACTGGAATGGACTTGGTTCCTCTATAAATCTGTTCTATCATCAATCCTGTCAATAGAGCATCATGTTCCTTCCTGTAAAACGTACTTCAAACAATTTTGTGTATTTCTGAAGAATGGGATCCCCACTGCTAAAATCTATGCTATTTGTGTGCCTACGTAGCAGTTTGTATACTTTCAGGAAGTATTCTTATTATATGTTATACAACACTGAAAACGAAAATATGTCTCTGTTCTTGAATATGTATCAAAGACTACGCAGAATGATGTTACATTCGCTATCTTTAGTACTGTAAACATATATTCAAGTATATTTGAAAGCACACTGAAATTTTTTTATCGCAAATCCTCATTTTACGTGGACGTAGAAACTAAAATGAAGAGATCCAATCATCTTAAAAGGGAGAATATACTGCAAATGATCCAGTGATACTCAGCATTTCAGGGCCAAACCCCTGCTGTTTAGCCATGGTAGTCAGAAAAGCAGACTAATGAAAGCTGCAAAAATTATAATTAATTTTCATTGTAAGGAAATCATTCTGCTCTAATCAACTGCCTATCAAACGTCAGTGCAAATTATGCTAAAGAAAAAAAAATTATTAGGCCAGGTTTGCAGAGTAAAATTTCCCTTATACTGTATTAGAATAAAGAATGCCTGTGTGGGAATTACTTTTAATGAACAACAAATTACAATTACTAAGCTAAATGAACCATCTGCCTTTTTTTGTTTGTTTTCACGGCCTCACTGGCGCAGAATGCGTTGTCAGCTTAATTCCCATTCAAAATGGCAGACTGCCTCATCACCAGGCTCTCACGTCCATAACATTTTAACAGAAAATCAGTAACAGATGTTTTCAATTTTAGGAAGAGGACAAGTATGTTTTATAAATATGTTCTAAACATTAAAGGCTGGCGTTTATAATAATAAGGTACATGCCTTTTTCAGACTGGAGCACTGGGATGACTAAGTACTCCTAAGCCCTAAATTAGCACATAAAGTATTCATAGAGCAATACCATAAAAACAAGTCCTGATGTACTTTATTAAACATTTCATTCAAGTAAACGTGTTTTGTCTCTACCCTCTAATAGGTGATCATATGTTTCAAAGGGGCATGCATGAGGACATTCAATAATGACATCTATTATCAAACCTTTACTGAAAGGTTTAAAGTGGTTAGCTGGATACGTCATCTGGCATCGGCATAAAACATTAAAAATGGAAAATCAGTCTCTTATTAGCATGTGTCTCATATTAGCTGGGCTTTCCCTGCTGAGGTTTGGGGACCATGATACTGTAAAACACTTGGAAGATGGACTTTTGTCAGGGCCATTCATAGAAGAGAAAATCCGATCTGGGCATAATTTTAAAAAGAGAGAACAGCATATGAATAATACCTTACTACACTGTGAGAGGAATATTTACCAAAGTAAATGAATGTGTTTTCTTCCTACTCCTGTTCATGGCACTTACAAGTAGCACTGACTCTAAACTGGAAGGAGGACATGTTTTAAAATAGTTCTTTAACATCGTTATTAATTTTTTTTTCTTTCTTTAAATGAAAGGTATTATCCTGACAGCCCCCGGGGCTCTGGGCCTCCATTGATCCACCGTGCATGCACAGCACAGACAGGAGCAGTGTGAGCCTCTCTCTTCCGCTGGTATGTATGTCTCAGCCCAGACGTGGGAGACCAGCTCTAAGGGAGACAGGAGAGCAGCTCAGCTTTCATATTTACCCAATCCTTAGTTTCTCTGCTGAGATGACCAAAAAAGAAAAAAAAAATTACTATCAAAACTATGATAGTTTACTCTCAGAGAGCAAAACGGACTGGACCTCTATCTTTTTCTGCTTTTCCTAGCATTGTTTCACTTTCATTTTAATTTAAAGCTCTGTACAGTGCTATTTCTCTCCTGCCCCTGACAATCGCTGGAAATCCAGATTCCTGTCTGCAATTAAAAAACAAAAGAAAATTGTATTAGATTGTTTCATGAGCTAGACATAGAGAAGGGTATATGATTCCAGGCCTCTCCACAGGCTGGATGAATCTCTGTCTAAATAGTCTCTGCTTTGAGTGGATATTTAACTATCATCTGCAGTGGGAACTAAAATGTGCTGCTTTAGAAAAGCAGCTTGCATGCCAGGGTCCACTCAGTGTAATGGTGTCTGCTTTGAAGATTATTTTAATCTCCCCCCACCCTCGTTCTGAAAGAAAAGAATGAAGAAAATGGCAGCTCCATTATTAGAAATGCAGCTTCAGAAACCTAATGTAGAATTCTCCAAAGATACACAATTAAGGCAAAACCACCGTTTTTAAAAAGCCCTTCCCTATTTTTGCCAATTGCACTTTACGATGGGAAGTCATGCTTTCAAAATATTGTTTATCATATTTGTCTTTTATTTTGCATCTGGATCTATGGAAATAAACTAAGGGATTTTTAGTGTGTTTTATTTTCTTACTTTTACTCCATAGTTATGGCCAATTTAAGAGGCTAGTTGTAGCCTCTGCTTTACAAGAACTCCAAGGGAATGTTTGATTTCAGGTAAAAATTGTTTTCAGTAAGTAAAATATATATGACATTAATAATGTAGTATTTTACTAATTTTAAGCTACATTTTAAACTTAAAAATATTGAGACTATCAATAACTTAACAACTAATACTCAATTAACATACATACCCCTCAATATCCCATAAAACAGACTGCCCTTTTAAAAAGTCCAACAATTTTGAAAAAAGTTACTTTACCTGAATATATGCCTGCATTACCCATTAATACTGATGACACACATAATTACATGTTGATGAAGAACTTCAACTCATAACAAAATATTCCTTTCTGAAACAAATTGTATCTGAGAGTTAGTTAGAAACTATTAGTATGTATTTTACACCGTACAAAAATTTGATCATAAATGGCACCTACAACTATCACATAAAGTAAAAATTCGTTCTCCTATTCCATTGTAAGGATGCTGGCTAAAATTATTAAGTGCAGTGTGGTCAACGTTCATTCCTTTGATTCAGATACATATACACTGACACTAATTTTGTTATATATGGACAAAGCACTGTTGTACTTTACTGATACTGAAAATATGGAACAACGGACTTATTTACTTTGAAACTCAGGATCCTTTTATTTATATTTGTAATGAAACGTTTGCTCATATTTACAGATCAGGGACTGAATAGGAAAGAAGTAGATCAGCTCCTTTTCCCACTCAAGTCCATGGACTCCTGGCCATATACTGCTTTTCCCAACAGCTGCCTCACAGGCTCCCATTGCGAAGAAGATAAATGCCTTCAGTTATACTGACCCAACTATAACCTGGGGAGGAAACAACCGACTCCTCCTGACTCAAAGTTAAGTTTGGAGGTGGGGAAACAGGGGCTTCTATCCCATCTCCCTACCTCCAAACTCAACATCCATCTACACAAATCTTGCAAGGATCAAGTCAAACGCTACCCTCTTTTGTCTTCCCCAGTCAGCCACACTCTCCTCCACCTGTAAAAGGTCTTACCACTTTGCAATGCTTTACTATTTTGCTCTCTAGACAGTTGCTCTTAAATGCATAGGGTCTGAGAATCTTATGAGAGGTAGGGGCATGCTCTTCAGAGGGAAAAATGCATACTTTTGTAGACACTCAGGAGAGTCTCCCTCCACATCTTTCTGAAACTCACCTTTGGATGCCCCAGTGTCTGTGGGCCCCAGACTGATAATGCCAGTCTTTGGAAAAGCTTAACAGTAAAGAGCAATGACGAGAGCACAGCTTCCAGAATACGAGTCTGGGTTCACATCCCAGTCCCTCAATTGTCTGCATGACCCTGGGTAAGAACCCTGACTTTATTACACTCCATTTCCTATGCTGCACAACTGCACGTACCTCAGTGGGCTGTTGTGAGGACTGAATGAGACAATGGACACGAAACATTCCTTGCTACAAAGAATTTTACCTATGATGTAGTGATACAGAATGTAAAAGCTTTGTGTGTGTTGTATTAGTTACTTGTGTGTATCTCTTACTGTCCCCAAGTAAGGACGATGGTTAGTTAAGTTGGCATAAGCTAGAGTACCTTACAAAATAGTTTTAAAAGTATACTATTGAGGCAAACTCTTAAGAAACACTTAAGAATTTTTGCAATGGCATATTATATGAACAAAATTTGCAGAATCAACACATTTTCTTCAAAGTTTTAAACTCTTCAGTCATTATCTCCTTGTTCATGTGGTCACAAAGCATTCCACTGGCCACAACTAAACCAGCTCCTTCTTTTTAAAAATAATGCAGATGGACTTCTTTGGGGGATGCTTTTAATATTGCCTGTCTGCCAGGGAGGAGACTCCTCAAGGTCTCCTTTGTCCTTATAATTCCAAGATGAATAATTTTTTCCAGAATCTTCTAACTCAATTATTCTAGAGGTAAATTAGTTTTTTATTAACAAATAGAAACACAAACAAACAAACACCATGTTCTCCTTTGTTGCTTTGAAATTTGTTTTCTCCCAGTTACACGGAAGGATCTCTAGTTCTTTCTGACACACAGTACAAAGATGCACATGGCCTAGCTTCACGTCTCTTTATTATTTCGTAGACTTCAGTAAATTCTGCTCCTATTCTTCTCCTTTTGAGATTTATTAATACCAGCTTTTAGTCATCTATAAACCCATCCATGCTGGCTGCAAGCATTCCTGTTACCCTAGTCTGGAGCTTTTCAATCTGTTATATGTCTTTTGGGGTGAAAGGTTCACGTCTATAATATTTCTGTTTTGTTCTTGCTGATGCAATAGAATTTTATAACATACAACAAAGAAGTGGAATCTCAGCACCAGCATATGTAAAATCAAGTCAGGAGAAAAGGCAAGTCCCAGGACCACTGTAAGAGACAGAGTCTAAGAGGCCCCAATCCTTGAGCCATCTATCCCATGGGAGTACTTTTCCAATTAATTGGAATAATATGTCACCTAAATTGAACAATAGAAATCATCTTCGCTCTCTAAAACCATGAAAATTAGATGTTTTGTACAAAAAGTAAGTAAAAGGGAGGCTTATTAATTAAAGATTTAGCAGAATCATTGCAAGTCACAACTCCCCACTTCACAAACTCCTTTTCACCCCTTGGCCAAACAGAAATAAAATATTATTGGAGCAGGACCATTGTTTCAGCTTTAATCCCATCAATTTACTCATGGATTTGTTTAAGTTCTTGCAAGCAACTAAGCTTCAAAGCAGGGGCACACACCATATTTCTGCTTTTGTCACCTTGAAGCTGGCTATCATTACAATCTCAGTAAATCTGCAGGGCAGGGATGTGGTAAAGAACAGAAACCGCTTCCAAAAATTCTTCAGGGTTATCTTTTTAGCATGCATGTATGTGTCTCACTAAAAGATTTTTAATAACAACAAACATTTTTTCCTTAATCAAACGTTTTAAGAGCCACAAACAAAAACAATTTCAGAGAGGAGGATGATGCACCAATACTTTGGCATTAAATTATCTCCGACCTTGAAATATTACCAAAGGCAATGAGGTAGTATTCATCACCATGAGACTATGTGGAGGTCAAGTCTCTCAAATAAAACTTACATTTTCCTAAAACCTATGAACATAGTAGGAAGTCCTCTCATCGTCAGAACCAGAATCACTTATTTCAATAATTAATAGAACTAGTTGTGAATATGAATATTTAAAGAGTCAACACAGAAAGGCCTGGATGATTCAGGGTAATCACTTCCATAACGACTGGGGGTACTCTCCCAGACTGTGTTAGTTGTCACTAATAACCCATTTCAAACCTGTGACTTTGCAAGGACTTCATTTTGATGGCCTAATAGTGTCAGGCACAGATTTCAATGTTTAAATTATTAAAAACCATGATAAAGGCCGATACTTCTACTTGCATTGAAGGGGTGTATGCTCTCCCTTTCATCTCTTGATTAACATGGGGCTGACTTTCCAATTTGTGGATTAACTATACCTTTTACTAGTTCTTTTTCACTCACTGATTTCCTGCCTCTTGGCCATTTCTTAGCTCATTTTCATATCCCCCAGAGGGGAAAGAGAGAAAATTAAACTCAAACCTATGGAATTTGCTCTAATGAAAGGAAAGGGAAGAGATTGGAAACCACTGGCTAAAATGAGGTTTGGGGATTTTCGTACTTGCCTTGGTTCCAGTTAACCTAGAATATCGAGGACCTACTTTATATGAAGTCATTTATCTTCCACCTCTACAACATGATTTAACCATGACCAGGATTGGAAAGCTATTACACAAACCAGAATTTTTCAGAAAGTTTCTTAGACATAATTATATGTAAAAAGATAAATCAATATAAATCTTGAGACAGATATATTCAAGATGCAAAATTTTGGGGAAACAATTTAGACCACATACCTGTTCTCACTTCAAAGTTATTTTTACATGTTGGTCAAAAAAAAAAAAAAAATAAGGTGTAACTGCTTAGAATATAGTAACAGGTTTCTGCTTAGTTATTGCTTTTATGGATAGAGGATTCCAGTCCAAGTCCCCAAAGGGTTAATGCTTCTGGGTGAGATGAAATTCATGAGCATAATCCTAAACAAGTGAGGTGAAGTTCTATCAGGTCTATTTCAGCTATCAGGGATTACCGCTAGCTGTCTAATCCTGCTGAGCCTCAGGGAGGAACGTTCTATTGTATTTGAAATCCTGGCCAGCAAAGAACAGAAGGTTAAATGGGTGCCTTGCTCTGTAATCAAATATCACAGGCACTACTTATCTATTCAATGAACAACTGACATAGAAAATCAATTAGGAACCAAAGAGCTTCTTAGGAATTTTTACACAGAAAGAGGCAAGATTTTTTTTAATGAGTTTATTTGATATGTTTTATGGTAGAATACTAGGAATTGTGGAGTTTCAAAAGTTGTTTTAGCTAGTTTCTAAAAGATGTCTTGCCCCAGGCTCTATTGCTTATGTGCTATTCATTTGCAAAACCAGGGGCGTTTTAAGAATAAGGATACCACAGTCTAGGATAGCTAACGGAGTCACTTACCTAAGAAAAGGAACAGCTATGTGAAATTGATCCACATAAAACACTAGCAAATCTGGATAGAAATTCTTAACAATAATGCAAATATATATTAATATGTTTTTATTGAGATGACAAATAATTTACCTCTTTTTGAAATGCATTTCTTCAATAATACAGCACCTTCTGTGAAAATATGAGCATTAAAAAAAGACCGCAAAAAAAGGTGGCCACAGCCCCTAAGGCTCTTTGTTCCAACTGGAAGAGGCCCCTTTTGGTCGTCTGAAGTTTAATGCCCTTGTCTCACTACGCTTGTCCCCTACCTGTCACTCTGAGTACATGTCACAGTTCATGCACACAGACAAACAGGCCAACCTGGCCAGTCCACTTGACCTTAGACAGCCCTAAGATCAAATCTGGTTATTAATACTGAGGACAGTCAAAATGTAATCTTTCAAAACACCAGACAAGTGAGCTAGAAATTATGCAGTAGGCACTCCCTGTCAATCAGAAACATCATGATGCTAAGCATTAAAATGTTCATCTGGACCTGAGCCGGAGTTAAGATAAACTTCTTTTTTTCTGTTCTGTGAAGGCTGTTGAGAGAAATTTGCTCAGGGCCTTTATATGCCCAACTTATCTGTTCTCACACTTTCAATTATTTTTGGACTCTTTGCTTTATAAGAGTTTTTATAAGGTAATCCATTTGCAGGCTAAAGCAGATATAATTGGAAAAATATTGCCCTTTCATAGTCATGGAAGATATTTTACAAATGGGATGAAATACTTTTAATACTCTCATTGTACTTCAATGTGCATATAATTTTAACCATGGGTTCTCATTCTCTATAATTATTATTCCTTATAACTTTTTCTCAGAATATATCCATCTATATTGTAGGCTAAAAAGGGAAAATGTGAAAAAGCATTTAAATGCCTAGGCAAATATAAAATGTGCAACAGTAATAAATGCATTACTATCTCAAACCCCTACTAAAATTAAAACAGATATTTAATCTATAATAATATTCCTTCCATAGTTTATACTACCATTTCCTTGTTCCCAAGTTACAGGCCTCTAGATAAGACAGTTACGTGCCCATTCATGTTATGGCCAAAATCTCTGACAAAGGAGTATCAATATTTCCAGTAAAAGTGTATTTTGAAAATCATTATTAACTTTTTATTTAAGTACAGGCTCAAAACAACACAACTGTAGAAAACACATTTATTCATATGCTGGGGAGGGTATTTTGTCTGAACTACAAATGTACATTTTAACAAAGCAATAAAATCTTTTTCTTTGAAAAAAGGATATTCTCCTTTGATTTTTGTTTTCTGCTAATTTCCAAAAATTTTTTCTTTAAAAAATATCAGGACTAAATGTATCTTAACAAGATATTTTTTTCATAACCAACTACTCATTTGAACTCTTTTTGAAGGTACACTCAAAGCCTTCACACCACGGGCATGGAGACTTTACATGGTATGTAGAATTATGTTACAATAAACTGCCCCCTCCTTCAACCTCCTGGTATTTTATATCCGTTGCTTCCTCAAGCAACACAAATCCACTAATGCTTTAATTTGTGACACTGCTAACTGGTATTAACAGATTATGACTATGAAATGTCCTTGAATTTGTACTGGCACAGGAGAATGGTATGTCTGTCATGGCAGAGCAGAATGCTTTAGGTCAAACATAAAGATAATGTACTATGTCTTTTACTTAAGCACAAATCTCAAAAGCTTTACAGTACACTTATGTATGCTCATTGAACATTATCCTGAAATTGCCCAAATGCTCAAGGCATATCCCTGGAAGGGCAAGAAACTTCTGTCCTTCACTGATCTATATATATCAGCTGGTAAAGATCAGTAAATGACCAAAACCATCAAATTGTTAGGAAATTCTTGAAATGCTTGGTGTGACTTTTTTTTTCCACCAAATCGCTTGGTTGTTTCATTAATCTAACTATTCAGTCTGTGGGGAGTGGGGTTGTTTCATTTGGGTCTTTCGTGAAACATAAGCTATGTTGCCAGTGGGACTCAGAGACAGTTTGGCATTTGGCATTTTATAGTAGTTCCGTGTTTAAAAACACAGTTCCTGTGGTCAATACAGAAGTGATCAATTATTTCAAGTTGATCCAATGAAGAGGTACTTCTTTATGAGATAGACAAAGATTCATCTTTTAACTTACAAATAGTTAAATACAGTAACTTTTCCAGAGTAAAGTATCATGACAATGTATATTCTGTTTCTCACAAGACTGGGCACCGTATTTATTTGCTTCTTTGTAGCACTAGTTGTCAGTGTAGCTTCCATTGCATCTGTATTAGATGTTATAGTTGGGAGAAAAATATGGGAAGTTATTAACAGTATAAAATTATAGAACATACATTACAGAGGTCTCTATCATAAACAGGATAAAGAGCTATTTATACATATATACACACTTCATCAATGAATATATGATACATGTGCACGTGCACACACGCCCACATACCCACGCACACACGTTTACATCCATATCTGCAGAGAGAAAGAGAGAGAGAATATATGCTGTAATAAAGTAAAACTCCAAAACAAACTTCAGAATCTGCCTACCCAGAATAGCAAGAAAATAAAAAACTGCAGAATCATTACAGTGAACTACAAATAAGCATTCAAGCCAGTGGGGCTGAGGAAGTTGGCTCTCCTGAGGTCTATAAGATTCCTACTCAAAACACAGACTATATACATCTGCTGCCTGTACATGATATCTTCATGTACAAGGAAGTGGATTTTTGCAACTAAGACAAGTAGAGCATGATTCCAAAAATTTACTGAAAAAATATTCCTATAAAATTTAATCCAGGGAGGGGCCTTGGATTTTTTTTTTTTTTTTTTTTTACCAACTTCTGACTTAGAAAGTGGTTTCTTGGCCCAACAGCTCACTAAAGTGCCAGACCTTGACAAAAGAATGGCTGTTTCGTATAGAAAGGTTTTCTGAGTAAAGGCTTGCCATTTTTCCTGCTGCAATGGGATTTCTGTATATCAAAACATGTCAGTCTCTTGTCCTTAGAGGCAGAACAGTGCACAAGACAGGGGGTGATGCCTTCAGTTACTTACTTGGGCAGAGAATGCACATTGGCAGACCCTAGCACAGGCCTAGCCTGTGACAGAAGGGGATTTACAGAGGAGAGCAGGAGACACAGTTTCTTCCTTCTAAACACAAGAGAAACAGACACTAACGGAGCCGAGATTAGTATAGCCAGTATGTTCATCATCTTCTCATGGAGTTTTTAGATTTACAAGCAACCTTCAAAATCTTCTAGTCCAGTGATCCCGCAAATTTGTCTGATTATCACAATCATCTCTTAAAATAAAGAGATATCTGGGATGCACCTGCAGAGGTTGTGACCTTGGAATCAGCATGTTTTAAACATTCCAACAGGAAATCTAATGGCCAGCTTCATCTCATCCAACCTTCCATATTATATTCTGTACATATCTGCCAACTGGATATGCAGCCTTTTTTAGAATGACTTTTCACATAACCATTTCATGACTCTAAGAAGTTTGAAAGTGTTTGCTCCCTGGTAAAAATCTCAGTGTTAAACGTTGTATTGTTTTTTGTTTTTGTTTTTTTTTCCCCCTCTGACAGCCAATATCCTGTGACGTCAATTCAGTTCAGCCCCCAGCCACCTTTCTAAATACCTCATTTCAAGGTCTGATTCAAACTTCTCACTCTCCTACAAGATTAAAGGATGGGTTCCATTTATACAAATCCCAAGTTACTAAGGACACAAATAAATGTTCCAAATCAAAAGTACTGATTATATCACTTGTTTACAACAGTAAACCTTTTCCTTGTTTAATATGTGCTTATATGTTTAATGCTTATCTAGCTCCTCCACTAAAGTACAAACTCCGCCAGAGCAAGGCTTGTGTCCATCTTGCTTGATGCTGTGTCCCTATTTCCTAGCACCGTGCCTGACAGAGTGGGCCATCAGTGAATGAATAAATGAAATGAGTAATCAAATAAGTAAATAAAATAAAAGGATTAAGAGATGTAGCTCAGTTATTTTTCTATATATTATTTTTACTCTGCTTTCTGTTTATTTAAGAAAGGCATATGAACATATATTCATGGATTAAACAAAACAATGGAAAACCAGCAATTTGAGATATATATATCAGCAATTTAAGATGAGATACATGTTAAAGTTTGGCATAAATTTAGCTCTGACAACCACAGAAGTGATTAAGTTTAGACTAGCTCTCAAAGACTGTTAAGTTAATGGTCATTTCTTAATTCTAAAGGTAACTTGGAACCCATTTTACAGATGAAAAAATTGTTGTATCGTTCCAAAGGCATTCCAAAAGTAAAAGTAATGCCACATACAAAAGCCTTAAACATTTATTTTTTAGCCGTGAGCTCCACTTACTACTACTCATTTGCAAATTCACACTAGGCAGACTTGAAAACTGGTATTTAAAAGCGTAATACACAGTTCATTTTCTGTGGGCAAACTTCTAAAAAAGAATGGATATTGAAGTTAAAGCACATAAAAGGATACATAAATAGTTACTTTCTATGAACTATATTCACCCCTTTTCAAGTTGATGAGTATAGCTACATTCCTCTTCAAAGCAAATTTCAACTGAAGGCCAATTGGAAAGATAAAGTTAAGAATGGCTTTTCAGGAATGACAAGCCTTAGATATAATAGTGTGGAACCAAGTACACTTACAGAAATTAAAAAAGAAAGTACCTTACCAACAATAAAAACGCAGAAGTTATCTCCAAGTACAAAACTCAATGCCAATAGAGTGGGTGTGCTGACAAGACGTGAGTAATATTTTCCACATATAAGAAAAGCTTTCATCTCAGAATAATTTTTTTTTCAAAGCTATTTTTGTACCTCAATTAAGATCTATAGAACTCAATGGAGTGTTTTTTCCTCCATTTACTAATATATTAACTACGGCTTGCCAAAGTCCACATAAAGAGTGAGAAAGTCAGTTGGACACCTTAAGACAGAAAATGCCTAACTTTCTTCTTCTACATTTTTCTTGATTTACAGAGAGATATAGGCAGATAACTGTGCATATCTTTCACTGTCTTTCTCTGAGATATCACCCTACACCCTCCCACCATGCTCCATCCACAATATGTCAATAATGGGGGGGTATCAAAAATTGATACCTGCCTCGTTAATGCTTATTAAGCTCATCAAGTGTCCATAGACATAGATGCTGACCTGGGCAGTCAGTCACTCGTTCAGTTTCACTATGTTTCCGACTCAAGAAAACAGCTCCAGAGAATCTTTTAGCATGAGATAATATGGGAGTTTATCATCTTTTCTTGCATAATTTCCCCTTAACTCATGTCCATGGTAAAACAGAAAGAAGAATTATGAAATAGTAATGTTCTAACAGGGACATTGGCAGCCCAACACCTGATCTCATCATACCCTTATCAATGAACCATATGAAGATCAGTAGGTCTCTATAAATTGAAAACTTCAAGAAGCATTAATTGTTGTTTGAATCAAATAGGATTATTCCTGAAATAGCTGTAAAGTATTAAGACTATTTTATACTAATTATTACATCACATACAAAAAAATAATATACCTTTTGTTTTTATACCTAAAAATTCTTCCGGTTAGCAATAAAAGCACTAAGAAATATTTTAGTTTGTTTACCCATATCCTGACCATTACGAAAACATAAAAATCATATGCTCACAAACATCACACATGTAGAGAGGTGGAGGTAAAAGAGAGAGAAGACTTTAATTATACTGACACTGTGCATTACTTTCCAACCAGGACACATCTTTATTGGTGTGGAAACACACAGCCAGCCACTCTTTATCAAAGTTCTGCAAAGCAGAAATCTATTTTTTTCTCCAAATACCACAGAAAATCTAAGTATTAATTTTCTAGAAGACACAAAAGAGTAAACACTGCTAAAAACGTGTTATACAGAGTACTAAAAATATTGCAACAAACTTGTGGAATTCAGGAAGACTGTGAACAGGGACAACCCGTAGGGAAAATAAAACGCAGAGGAAAAGTCTTGCATATTTGCTTCTAAACACTGGTGAGCCTCTTGAGGACAGGAACTGCATCATATTCCCTTTGAGTCTGTCTTACTCACCTTGGGGTCCAGCACAGGGCATTTTTAATCAATGAGGATAAATGAGCATCTGTGTATTATTAGATCACCCATCTAACAAAATGAACTTCAGTAGATTTAAGCTGTCATAAATGTACCAATTTTTCATTTCTACAAATACAGGGAATTCGGTGTGTAGATATTTTTCAAAGACCATAGTACGAATCAAATCATTGGTTTACATTCAGACTTAAAAAAAGAGCTAAAGCCTGAATACTGTTATAGGTGATTTTTCTAATTTGTCACCCCTTCCCCCTTTTCTCTCTGACCCCAATTTTTAAATCTCCATCTCATCATAACTTCTTTTCTTCCTATCTCAGAGGATACATATCCTTTTCAAAGGTCAACTATTATAGTTGCACCTGTATTTCCATCCCCTTCGGCCACAAACAGGGCCTTCCCTTCCCAGTATTCTCTCTCCATGCAGTATCTTAACCGGGAAAAGTGTCCTATTTAACACTGTGGGTGCTAGAACCAGACCGCCTGAGCTCAGATCCTGACTTAGTCATCACTGTTATCAGCTTTGTGACCTTGGAAAAATTAAGTTCTCATTGCCTTAGTTTCCTCATCTTCAAGATGGGCATATTAGTAGTACCTACCTAATAAGTTTGCTAGGAGAATTAAATGAGTTAATATATTTAAAGAACTGAGGACATTATCTTGACACCAAATAAGGGCTCAATAAATGTTAGTATCGATTTTCTTACTGAGCTAGTTGGCCAGAGGGGAGCAAAAGATGAATAAGAGGCATTTGGAAAGTGTATAAACTTCAAGTATTCTCTAAAGGAAAAGAGAGAAGGAGCTGACAAAATAAGAATTGACTGGCAGTATTGAGAATCCAGTTAATATCAGTAATTGTCAACCTGGCAATTCCACAGCTAGGTATAAGATAAAAGATAAAAGACCCGAGATAAAAGAAAACTTACGTCTACACAAAACCTTGCATACAAATGTTCCTAACATCAGTATCCATGATAGCCAAAAAGTGGAAACAACCCAAATGTCCATCAACGGATGGGGGATAAATAAGACATACTATATCCATACAATAGAAATTTGGTAATAAAAAGAAGTGAATGATACATGCTACAGCATGGATGAATCATAAAAACATTATGCTAAGTGAAAGAAGCCAGTCACAAAGGACCACATACTATGATTCCATCTATATGAAATGTCCAGAACAGGCAAATCTGTAGAGACAGAAAGCAATTAGTGATTGCCTAGGGCCGGGGGAGGGAGTGTTGGATACGGGGGTGGGCAGATAAAATGTTACAGGATTTCTTTTGGGAATGATGAAAATATTCTAAAGTCGATTGTGATAATGGTTGCATAATTCTGTGAATATTCTAAAAATCACTGAAGTGTATACTTTAAATGGGTGAATTGCATGGTATATGAATTACATCTCAATAAAGTTGCAAATAAAAAAAAAGCAGTGGCAAAGCAGAAGACAATGGCCTCAACATGGTACTGCCAACATGGTAGATTTTATAGCTTATAACTTTAGAGTTCCTTTCCTTTCTAAAAAAGAACTGCTTTCTTGAATCTTTTAGTCACATTTTCCCGTATAATTGCACACTTAAATATTGAGATTGCTGTCCTATTCCATCATTTTATCACTATGTATATATCACAGTTGGTCAATTTAAGAAGATGTATGTTACCTAATTCCCTGATATTCAAGAACATCTCTGAGTCTAAGAATCTTGTAGCATATGTTGTGACTTTAAGACCAAAGAAAGAATAGAGTACTAATTAGGTAGACATTAATTTGAGAAAACCTTTGCTTTTAAAAATACTTTTTAAAAGACTTAGTGCTAAAACCTTTGCAAAAGGATGCTTACTCCAAGGTTGGGAGCAGGACTTGCCTTTTGTAGGGAAAAAAGACTTAATGTACTCCCTCAATTAGTGAGGTCATTTACTTTTTGAAGAACCTATCACTTTCACCAAATCATATCCTGTTCCCTGAACCTTTGATTAGTCATGTGTACATACAGAACTGATCTCAATACTCGTCGACGGGTCTTGCACAACATCATCAAAGGTTTATTATCTCTAGGGACTAAGAACACTTACAATGCACAGGAAGAGATTTCTGCGATCTACTTTAAAACAAAATAAGGGCATTAATGATTAACCCCATAATCTTCATCAATTTTTAATACATTTTCATATATTGTATTCTTTCTCTCTCTCTATTTCTCTCTCCCTCTCTCTCAAAAACACACACACACACACACACACACACACACACACACACACACACTCATGCAATTTGTTCCAAGCAATTTGTTCCAGCAAAATAAGTATAAGTAGTTCTCCTTGGATATGTACGGAAAACAACATTGGGGTACTGGCATTTGTCCCTTTTAATAACCTAAAATACATTCGATCTGAATAGATCCATGTTCTTCATCCACTAAAAGAACTAAATTGTTCACTTTTTGGAGAAACGTATATATGTGTGTATATATGTACACACACATCCATATATATAATCAATTTCAATGTACTTCTTCTATATCAGTGGTTTCCCAATAAATTTTCAAGCTACCTTAATTAAAGGTGTGGCCACAGTTCTACAGGAAGGAAAAAAATGACCTATTATATGCAACAGGAATTTATAAGTAAATATTACACCGGACAGTCTATTTTGAAAGATTCATCTAAAGAAATGCTGACAAAATTGAACAATTAGGTAACTAGGAAGACATTTTCTTATTTGTGACTTAAAGATAGTACTTTTATCTTCATATTCAGAAGCAATGCTCCAAAAACTAATAGTTCTTCAAAAAAATCCCATTTTAGTGTTTCCAATATTTAGAGAATTAAGAGAGCCAAAGACTGTTTTTCTCTGAAAAAAATTATTTATGAATTCCCCTTGCATCTATTTTTAAGGAATTTAGTTATGAAACTAGGGAGTATCTTCTCAGGAAATACTCATCATGGAAAAATTTGACACTGCTTTTCCATCTAAATGTGTTTTTTTTAATTACTTAATTTTCTAATACAAATCATAATAAAAAATAATAAATCAGAACTTGTTTTTAGCCTAATTATTTCTCAAAAGACACTGAGGAGTTTCTATTTAAAAACAATAATAACATTTAGCATCAAATAGTAAATAGGAGAGGGTTTTCTCCCTGTTAAAGTATTATGTGATATAAATTTACTCAATACAATAAATTCTGAAAAGCAAATTCTGGTGTTTGCATAATTCCCATTTTACCATTTTAATCTTTTTCAAAAAACAATGCTGTTTATTTGGTGTAAAAATTGGGAATTATTGCCCCTTCCCCATCACTGACGCCACCTACTCTGTTAACTCAGTGGTAAGTGCTGAATGCATGTTGAACTTAGAGGAGATGCCTTGTATACTGACTATTTCAGAGGTGCTGGCAGTTAGACTTGCTACCTGATTTTCTGCAATTGAAAAATGAATAATTTTAGCCCCTAAGGACATATGCTAGTGTTATTCTCAGGCCTGCCAAATGGATAGTTAGAAATATTTAAAGTCTTTGAAAAATATCACATATTATAGCTATCAAAATGCCTTCACGTGCTTCATACACAACAGCTATATTTATTGGGAGCTTCTACATTGTTAGCAATTCTGTCATATCGAAACTAAGATTATTCTTACTTTCCAATGAAAAAACATTTCATTAATAAGTGTGGTCAACTGCAGCAATGTCAGTAACTGACAGCTTTTGCAGGATCAGGTAGTCAGATTCAGAGAGGCAAGATTTCCCCAAACATCTCTACACTTAGTCAATGTAAATAGTTCCAACAAGACTTTGGGCTTTACATTGAAATCATTACCAAAATTTTTGAGGAGGAAAGAGAGAGGAAAGGAGTACATTAACACTGGAAAGAAAATTGCTGGGATCTTGTAACTAAAATGGATCAAATTAAGAAGTGAAAGACATAAGTAAAAAAAAATAATAATAATTATAATTCAAAATAAGATGATCTTTAAAAATTCTAACAAGTAGTAAGTGAAGAGGACTTCCTCCAGTAGTTATAAGGATGCCAGAAAAAGGAGAGAGAAGGAAACTAAGGTTATGGCCAGTGAGTAGATTGTGCTTTAGTTGTTCCTGCGTAGTAAGTTAAATGCTTAGGGAGGCACATTCCCTCTTTCAGGTCAGCAGGGTACCATTTAGTACATTACTGCTGAGGTACCCTGGTGACCTGAATGAATTAATGCAGCTTCCAAAGGTGCTTAACTTGCAAGCACTGAGAGCTCAGGCACTAGAAGTGATAAATATTCTATTAGTCCTTTCTATTTAATATACCAAACACCTAAACATGTCAGTAAAAGGAAGTTTTTTAAAGTGAAAAGATTCTGTCATCACAGGAAATATGCAGGTAACAATTTTAACTAACAGTTTCTCCTTCCAACTCATAGATGACCCAATAGGTTTAACTTCATCATTCCAGTAGTGTGCAAAGCTATTGGCCAGCTCTCATTGCATCTACAATATCTTTAAGGAAACCTGCTAGCTTAAAGAAGGGAAAGCCCTAGACAAAATTGTAAAGTTTGCCTCTGAGATCCCCAGCCTTTCTCCTCGTTTTCCACATCCTGTTATTCCCAGCCTCAAATATAAAAAGTTTTCTTATTATAGTAACAAAGTCTCATAATGTAGGTTAGGGCATGGGCTGAAAAGAAGCCAAGGTTAGAATTCCAATACGTTCTCTTACTATCTGTAAGGACTCCAATAAAGGGTTTCTCTGAATCCCAGTTTCCTCATACGTCAAAATGAGAATAATAGCATATAACTGTTAAGAAGAGTAAAAGAAGTAATGTACATAAAGAGTTTAACTTATGACTGTTGTCAGTATCCATTTTCTCCAAAAAGTAGTGCCATCGTAAAAGGCGATAAATAGATAAGTCAATTGTCAGTATGGTTTTACCATTGATAGAGTATCTGGCAATGAGAAGAAGGGATATTTTTGGTAAAATTCTTCCCAATATCCCATAAGTTACGTATAGACAGTTGATGGCCTACTTTACCTATAAATGAGGCTCTTCTTGACACAGGACACATAATTACAGACTAAAAATCAATACTTAAAAATTTTAAAAGTTTTCCTCCCAAACTGAAGTCAGCTTATACAGTGGATCTATCAATAGCTCATTCCTTTCCACTCTCAGCCCTGTATTCCACTAATTGTATCACTAATTATTGGAACAAATAATTCTCCAACCTTAACCTTCCTCTGTACTGTTCCTTAAAAATCAGGTTGATGGGGAAATATAGCCATAACACTTATTCCTTAAGCATCAGGAGAAGGAGATGCGTACTCTATGCTAATACTTCCAGTGAAATAAAGGCTTTAAAAATCTGAATCAAAATCTGAATATGGTCTTCATACACTTTTATATTTATTTACATGTACATTTAATGTACGTAAGCTCAAGACTACAAAAGTCCTTTTCCTTAAAGATAAGAAAAATAAAATATTAATAAAAGGTTATAAAACCAAGTGAAGTAAAATGCCATCACACACGAATATTATTATCTGTGATAATAACAGTGTAACTGGCTATTACAATAATGTATCTTCAGGTAGAACTCCCACTGATAATATGGTAAACCATATTTACAGAGATTCTCCAAGAATCATACTACATTAGCATCCTGAATATTTAAAAGATTGACAAAAGTTGTGATTTGACACAATTGGTATTCTTTATTAAGTAGATTTTTTTCTTCATTTTCTAGGCAATGCATTAGTAGCATCATCCTCAAGTTTGAAAAATGACGTATAATAAACGTTTTAACTAATAGAAAAGCTCTATCGGGCCCTCAAATTCCCATCATAATCCTTGTCTCAAACTGATCAATAAAGTCTTGCTATGCAATAAGGCAGTAATAATAAGCCAGGACACACACATGACATTATACTATATCTGCTGGTGACTCAAGAGGCCAGTGACTGGCAGCCCTTTGACTAACCACTGCTGAAAAAAAGCATGGAAACTTTTGATGACTAGTTCTATGGATTTAACTCTTAATTTTATTAATGCTCCTGACATCCAACCACCAAATCTAACATGCAAGTTTGGAGAGCAGAGTTAATCAGGAAGCCTTGCCTTAAAAATCTCTTTGTCTCTGAGCAGCATTTAGGAAGATGGCTTACATCCCACCACAATAATGGGACACAACCTCTATACACAGACATTTCAAAACCTGTCATATAGTAAGTGTTCAATAAATTGTTTCTGTATTTATGGGAAGTAAAAATTGGGATATCACTTGGGTAATCTGCAAACAGAACTTAGGCCCAATCATACTCCTAGGTCATAGAATCTTTGAAGGTGTTTCCTAATGGTTATAGGTGGCTACATCTCCATTGTGCCCTCCACTTTTTTAATAAATCATATCCTCCTATGCTCTCCTGGAATACACTGATAATTTGGAGGAAAAGTGCCTTTTAAGGCTTGAATTATCTGAATCATGAACAAATCTCCACATCTAATTGAACTCAGCCCGAGTCAGACTCAAAGCAAACTTGGTAAAGCATTTCCAGTAGAACTCAGGAAGGCCAGATGTTCTGGAAGCAGAACTGTGGTCATTATACACATGCCAGCTCCTCCTCACTCCACCCAGGGCCAAGACCCTTTCAGCAGCACAAGGCCTGGGTAACATATGACTCTGGCTGCATTACTGCATGGCATCCCAGCACCCATTTGAACATTTCAGCAATTTTAAACAAGCTCTGCTGACAGGCACTATTAAATATAAGCCAAAAAAATACACAAGGAGAGCACATTAATTATGAAATAGCACCTTTGTCTGCATTACCTAAATGACCGCAGGGTGGGTGACAAATGGGGGATTTATCACTTTTGGTTAAATCATACCTGTACTTCACATGAGACAGAATGAACACCAGTTACACAAAGAACGTAATGTAAATCATAAAGTAAGAGTTGACATTTTCCTAAAGTGAACGGTGGTGTCAAATTATTGACTGCGTTTCTGAGGTGGGGTTTGGTAGTAGTGGTAGTCGTGGTGGTGGTGGGGTGTGTGTGTGTGTGTATGTGTATTTTTGTTTAGAAGGAGTGAATGAAGAAAGCTCTTATGTAGGGGTATTGCCCTACCTAACCCCAATCCCTCACATAATCACCCCCCCCAAAAAAAGCATTAGAAATTCCTCCAGATTAAGCAGTTCCTTTAAAAAAATGCACTCTGAAAAAGACTTGAAAGTCATTTACACTTTTGGATGGATGCACTATTCTGATTTTTAAAAAAGGCTTCTTTCCCCTTAATTAAAGGAATGCTAATTTTCTGTTAGATAGGTAATCCTGCAACATGGACCATTTCCACGAAGAGACGATCCAGGTAGGATAAAACAGCAAGGATTTCAGAAAAACAGAGAACAGCATAATAACATGTGCCTGACGTATAGGGAAACAGTAGCATTTGTTAAGGAAAGATGTAGAAAAGAAAATAGGAAGGTTCCAATGACACACTTGGCTTTTTTCAAATTTTGTCTTGATTTGACAACAATTTCACACCCCCAAAATCATTTTGTCTGTCCTGACATGGACGTAATAAGTTACTAATGCCTGATCTAAATCAATCTTTCTAGGGATTGATAGCTATCTATCTATCTATATTTCAGTAGATAGCTCTTTGGTCATTTTCTTTTCTGGTGGAATCCAGTGAGGGTTCTCAGCTCATAATGTAATATTACTTGATATGTGAATGCAGCGAGAAAGTCCGTATCTGCACTGAAGTAGCCACGTTATGACACACGGTTGTGCTTCAGCAAATGTCAAGCTTAAAAACAGAAGGAGACGTCGTCGATAGCGTTGGCCAATTGCATTCATCTGAAAATGCCGGTGATTTATTAGTTGATATTAGCCTACCTACTCCTCTTTATTTAATCTGTGTATTTATTAATTATTAGTATTATGCAAGTATAAACCATTCTACTAAAGAAACTTTTTTCAATCTCTGCCTTGTCTTTTCATATGAAAATATAATAGAATAATTTGAATTGTGATTACTTTTTTAAAACAAATCCTGCAACTGGAATTAAATTTCACAGTGCATTTCAACCTTGAAATGAACATAAATCTGAAACTAATACAAAAAGTGCAAAAATTTCCATACTCATGTTAATGTTTAGCAACAGAAAAGAATAACTTTTGTTTATCTGCGAAAGCAGCTTTCTTCATCTAAACAAATGACTAGAATAAGATTAAGAAAAACCTGTTTTGGTTTCTTAGATACACACACATATTCCAATTTCCTCTTGCACAATGACTTTTATGTAAATGTATACCACACAATCTCCTGACCTCTTTTACCATCACACCGGGACAATGACAGTTCAATAATTGAAATGGTACATATCTGGTATATTTGATTTTAAACTGCAAAGTTGGACTCAGGCCTATTGAAATGAAAATACCTGTGACTCTTTGTTAATTCCAAACTGATCGGGTTATTATTTCCTACTAGTAAAAAAAAAAAAAAAAAACAAAAGGTAGGTGAAGCTAATTATTCCATTCTTTATTTCCTTGACATATAATTTTCCCGATGTGCCTCCTTGTATCCTCCTCTGTGACCCTCTCCCACACCCTTGATTTTAGATTTTAAACTGGATTCCTTTATCCCTGACGTGGATATGGATAATGAGAAAACCCCACAAATGTTCCTCGAGGGAATGTTACACTAAAAGTTACCTAGGACTAAATCCCAGGTGTGTTCTTTTGCTCACCATGGAGACAGGCGATTTGTTCACTGCTCTCAGTCAATTTGAAATCCAAATATGAAAATGGCATCATGGAATTCAGACAGACTACTCTGCTTCCGAGCAGATGCAGGAAGAAAAAAAAAAAAAGCTAGTATAATTAAGCTATTGATTTTGAACCAGCAAAGCTGTGAACACCTCACTTAAAAATACATTTAATATTAGAAGAGCAGCTAGAGTGCAGGTGCAGCAGGAGTATTTGTGTGCCCTGCTTACGATGGTGGTTAGACCAACCAGTTGGTCAGAAAAGTCTTGGCCATACTGAGCCAAGAACAAACTCAACTCAACTGTAAATCTGAAATATTGTCAGTCTTACTCATTCTTCTTCAGTTTGAATGTGTAGTGAGTGCTAAGCGGTTTTCTTTGTATCTTTACTGGACTCTTCAGAAAAAGTTTCTTTACTGGACTCTTTTGAAAAAGTTTGGGATCATTTAAGGGGGTAGAGCAAATTGCAATGCATTTTTTAAAAAATGAGGATTGGAAATAAAGAGGTTTCTTTAATATGTTCCTCACTTTATTCATTGGTTCATAATGTGATTAAATATAATAAACGGGTTCACTGAAAAACCACTCTGTGTATATTTATGTATATATATACACACACATGTATATATTTACCTTGCAAGACCAATTGTAGCCATCTATATATTTCATGTTTATTAACCTCACTTTAAATATACAGTCATAAATTAAAAGTAAAGATGATGAGCAATCTGTAGTTCTATTTTATTGTTTCATTTCCCTAGACCAATTTTGCTTCATCATTAAAATTTTTGGAGGAAAAACCAAATTTTAACAGTGCTTAGCAGTTCAGGGAATTCCATTTGAAGAAATGAGTAAGATTTTTTTTTTAAATAGTAACAAAATTGCTTTTTTAAAAAAAATTCTAAGGAAAATAACACTGCCAAAAAATGAATACAGCTTTGTTTGTTTTCGCAGTCATCGTTAGCAATAGACATAAAGGTATTCTTTTTTCGAGTCCATATGGAAAGATCATCAACACATTCTGCCTCTGGGTTCTTTGCCAAAATACCATAACCCACAAGCCTTCTACCTTAAACATAAAAGGAAAGGTGTTGTTCTGGTCAAATAAAGAAATAATTTTTACTAGCATACGTCTAATGTTAAAGCTGCCTAAATCCTGCCAAATACATTAAAACAACATCTGTAAAACAGATTTTCATTAAATTGATCAGTTTAAAGTTAAGCAGCTAGGCAGATGATGCTTTTAAGCTAACCCTTAACCTTTAACTTTTAACCTCCTTAAACTAGAATAAGAACACACACTTTTAGGTAATACTGCTTCAGTTTGACAATGCAATAGGTAAAGTGGTCTATTTAAATTGAAATGACACATCACCACATTCACAGCGTTATGAATCAATATGTTGTCAATAACAAGACAAGCTGTTTTCTCGCAGCTCTGTATTTGTCTTATAACTGCTACGTGTCACTTTCTCTTAAAGTCTAAATAATTCATGATGCGAAATGATATAAATTAAACTCCTAATGAAAATGAATTTTAGACACATTATTGTCTAGTCATTAGCTCGGAAACTATTTTAAGTCTAATTTTAATATTTTAGCCATATTATAAACCATCATTTTTTTTTTCCAGGCTCAGGCCAATTTGTTAGGTTCTCATTTAAAAGCAATTAATGTTACTTACGAACCAATTTTATTTTGCCGAGGCAAGCCAACCAAGCTTGCTAATATCCTCATTACTGCACTTGAAAAATCCTCTATGTCTGACTCACAGTTTCTGAAATCAGTTTAGAAATGGCACCCTCAACCCATGGCTATTTTGGAGTATATCTCTCTCTAGTTAATACTAGAAATAACGAATGCTCCTTGAAGGATGATACAAAAGAATATAGTTCGATTGTCTCATACCAAGTTTCAATTGCTCAAATACTTATCTAAATATTAAAAGAAGGTACTGAAATCTTCTTTTAATTCAAGGCAAGTTTGGTCAAAGTAATTTTTTGTTTGTTTGTTGACCCTATTTAAATGCTACACTAAACAGGATACTTGAGTATTTAAAAAATAAGAGACTAAAGAAGAGTAAATTTTCATATGACTTATAAGATTTTTAAGGAAAGAGTACACCTTTTGGCTGCAGGGTCTGAAGCTTTTTCTGCTCTAAGGCCCTCTTTATAATCAAGCTTTTATCTCAATTGTCGGCTATCAATTTGAAGACAATATCCAACTCTCCACTGAAAGGAACTTTTAAAAGTAATTCTAGCATCTAGCAAATTGCTCTGCAGAGAGTAAGGTGGTCAATCCATGCTTATGGAGTGAATGGATACATTTATACACCCACACCCCCACACAAACAACCCCCAAATGCCATGTTTAAATAATTATCACACAATTAAATAACGTTTCCTGTAAAAATAAATAACAACACTCTACCTTTCTTTAGGTCCCCCCATGAGATTAATAAAATAGAAAAATTTGTACATTTATATCTTCTATTCACAACATGTTAATTTAAAGTGTTAGAGGAGCTGTGTGAATGTAAACACAGTTCATGAATATTCTATATAGCTCCCAGGGTCTAAATCTATTATTTATACAAACTTAATGTTTGTTTGTTTGTTTGTTTTCACCTAGGTATTCTAAAAGTTTTAATAGGTCAGGTATCAAGAGAAAAAAAAAAAAGTAGACAATTGAACAGTTGTCAACCGTTGCTGCAAAACCTATGAATTATACTACAATGAATCCTTTATATGATATTTTCAATACTGTCAACTTAGAAGCTTTCCATCTCACATTAGGGCCTGCACTCCCCAAACTGTGTAACCCAAATCTAATGCTTTCGTTATTGATCCACAGAGTGCCAGTATCACAGGAACAATGTTACAAATTTCCACGCTAAGTTGTTAGGTTCTTATGAACAGCACATCCATCTCGAATTTGAACTTCAAGCAACAACCCAAACACATAGTACTAGACCAACCCAAATAAATAATTCCGGCACCTAATCTAGAGAGCCACAATCTGCGCTTTTTGTAGTGTGTTCATAATTCTAAATAGTATTAGAAAAGCCATAGGTATTATAATCGCTGGTTGGCTCCTGATAGTATAGTTATCACTGATTTCTAGTATAAATCAATAGATAACACTTGCAAAATGGATTTTGTAATCATATTTAGAGCCTGTTACAATGACTAATGGTTTGCAATATTTTCTGAATTTTAATATCCTCTAGACAAAAAGAAGTTTTTAATAAGTTACCAAGTTATTCATCATAGTAATGAATGTGTTACATTTGTACATGAACCAAGACAGTCAAGACAATCCAGTGAACAAACTGCAGAAAATAAATTAATCAGTAATTAGGGTTTAGAAAAAGTCAAGACAAGTTGTGTAATAAATGGTGTTCATCACTTGTTCGTATTCATTTCATCTGCATAGTTTTTCCCAGTAAAAATAAAAGCATATTTGCCATTTTATGAGCATATTTATCTATACCACACCCATTTTGGGGGAAAAAATACTAATAGTTGGGAAAACAGTCACGCAAAATAACAGCAGAGTTTACTTTTGAAGACTTTCAACTGATTCTAAGGGAGGTGTGTATGCTCAGTGTTACTGAGAACACACAGAAGAAAAAGAAAACCCATCACGTTTGGATCATCTTTGTCACCAAACAAAAGATGATGCATTCCCAAGATAGGGCACTGTTTTTGTCCCCTGCTCCCTATAACAATTCACATTTAGCCAAGAGTGGTGCTACGTTTAAAAAAACAAAAAACAATAAGTAAGTTTTAAAAGTATTATTTTATATATGACAACACACAGAAAAGTTATTTCAGGGAAGCCAGCGAAGAAGAGAATGCCACTGAGCTGAGATAGGTAATAAGCTAGATGTACGGGAAAACTTTTAAATAGCCTCCAATTCCATATGTTCCGCAATGCTTTTAGTAATATTAACCAGAAACTGAGCACCTTGCCCTTTGACTGTTTTCTCTCTTTTTTCCCTCAACTCGGAGATTTGTGCTCCAAGCTCTGAAACAGTTAATTCCCTTTTCTGCTCTGTGCCAACGGAAATGGATGTCACTGCTTACCTTGTAGAGCTTCAGGGCCGCCTCATGCCTGTGATTGGTGGTATGCAAGCGTAATTTATCCACACTGTTGGTGTAGTAGTCGCACGCGTTACATTTTAGGTGAACAGGGTTGCCAATGGCAATACACTTCAACCTCCACTCATTGCTTTTGCCCCCTTCTTTAATGTGAGCCACCAGTTGATATTTCTGCATATGTTTATCAGTCTTGCAGTGGAGCTGGAAGTTGGCTTTGAGCTGAGTGTTGTAGTTGCAGAGCTTGCACTGGTAGATATCTCCAATTACTGCCCTCCATTCCTCTTCAGGGAGAGAGCGCTCACTGCTCACATGCACACTTAGGGCCTCCAGGCTGTCAGAGGTGAATTTGTTGCAAACAGCACACTGGAATAGCTTCAGCGCTGGGTCACTGATATAAGGTGACAGCTCTCCTGCAGTAAGGAGGGACAGGTCATCACCCATTAGCTGACCACTGGCAAGCCGGATTTCAGGCGGCAGCTCATTATTTACTACAGGAAAAAAAAAATTAAAAGGAAAATAGAGACTAGAAAACACAGCACACACAAAGGAATCTGTAAAATAAAGTCTTGACAAGGAATGTGCTTTCTCTAGAGCTTAAACTATAAAAAGCTGTAATAGGATTGAATCAGGATCAATTACAATCATCCCTTTCAACTTCTAAATTCCCTCATCAGATAGCTTTAATTACTCCTACTGGGCATGATGTCATTCTGAAATTTGTATTTTCGAGGGCAAGAAAGTTGATCAATACCATAACAAAACAGTCACATGCTTTCAATTTAAGAGCCTACATAAACTTACATAAGCACTAATTGTTATTTCCCAATTTGTTTTAAAGCTTGATGAGATTTGGCTAATACTGTATGCGTGCCTGTAATCTACTGCCAAATACCTGGGATAAGGTAATGGTATTATTGTTAGCTTCATTATCTTCAATCACAGCCATTACAATACTTCTTAAATATATTTAATTGAAAATAATGGTATACAGTTTTGAAGCTCAAGTTTGATATTTTAGGGACTAATCACCAAAATCAAGAAACTACAAACCTTGTAAGGTATGACTAATGATGGCAGGCAATTAATGCAAATTAGCATGTGTTAATCAACCCGCTGAATGAAGACCAAGTTTGCTAACTTATGCTGCCATTGATCCGTTAACACTTTCCTCTCTGAAGTTAATTTACTTTTGAAGTAGAAGCACAAATGCTTTGATTACCCAGCTTAAAGAGAAAGTCTTTTCTAGTAAACTATCCTCAATTTGTTGGCACTCACCACTTTATCTGGGTGCATCATGCCAAATCAAAATGTGATTAGAAACTAAGAACAGTGCAGAAAAGCAGTAAATACTAACCGAGTCCTGGTGCCAAAGCCGCTGCTGTCGCCGGATCCAGCTGGAATGGATTGATCATCAGCTGAGGGTCAGCAGGGTTTTCCAGCTTCATTCCCGTCAGGCCTATGTTCTGGGCTAGGTAGTACTGGTAAAGCTCTGCTTCCGCCGGGGCGAGGCCCAGGTGCAGGTTATGCTGAATCTGCTTCATGTTCTGCTGCAAAAGCATCATATTATGCATGTGCTTTTCGCTGGTCATGTGAATTCGGAGATTCCTTGCGACGTTGGTTTCGTAATCGCAAACCTCACAGCGCCAGGTGGGTTTCTGTTTGGGTTTGGATGGAGAGGGTGTTCCGCAGCCACTGAGGCTGGTGTTGGGGGCTGGGGCAGAGTGGCCAAACACCTGCTCGCCGTTGCCATTTTGGAGATTCTGAACATTGTTCAGGTGCTTGTCTGACTGCATATGAATACTGAGGTTGCCTTTGGTAGTGGTAGAGTAGTTACAAACCTCACAACGGAAGGGTTTATAGCCACACGTGTAACTCTCACCCCGGG